>MU262561.1:0-63700 GCA_020310875.1 Ceratopteris richardii | reverse complement strand
TCAATCTTTATTCCTTCAATGTTTCTTGAAGTTAGTTTTGAACTTGTGAAGTCCAATCATAGTTTTGAACTTGTTTACTTTCACTCCATCCAATGCTTAGGTCATCATATCTACACATTTTTGTTGTGTGGATAGAATTGAATCTCCTTTCTTGCAATTTTCTCCTTAACATATTGATAATGCACCTCAATGTGTTTAGTCCTTGCATGATAAATAGAATTCGCTACAAGGTGAAGCAATTATCTCCAAAGATATGAGGAGCAGAAGAATCAATAGCCAAATAAGAGTACAAAGCCTTGATCTACATGGCTTCCTGAGTTTCCTGAGGATGATCTGATGATCATGAGCGATAGGAGAGACACATACATGCACACACACAGGTAGAGCAAAAAGTGAAACAATAGAATGTTATATTCATAAGCCGAAGAGACTTCTAACAATGCTTACACCTCAAGCTAGCTAAGCTCAAACTAGTTAGCCTCTAAAATGATCTCTCTAGCTCTGTTTATAGTTTCTTACTTGTTTTGGTCAATTTTAGATCTACTATTTGACCTAGTTAGAAATTGGGTTGCTAAGCTATTTTGAAGGCTCAAACGACCTCCAACAATTATGAAAATTCAAATGGGGTTCTATGTGCACTCCTTAAGCTGAAGGAATCCTTGGCTCATAGAAAATGGAGTTAAAATTACAAAAAATGATTACCTACAAAAGTTCTTAGTGATAAAAATCACATTTTTTTTAATGTAGAGTTTTGGAAAAAATTGGAAGCATTTGGGAAGTTTCACTGGTCTTCTTCTTTGGCTACTTGTTTCTCAAGCTTGCACATGTGCCTAAGCCCTCTCTTTGGCTTTCTTCTCTTTGACTACCCTGACAGCTTAGGCTTGCTCCTTGGTCTCTTCTGCTAACACTTCTCCCTTTGGAGTCTGTCATCCTTGACAAACCCATGTAGCATGGGGTGCTCAATGTAGTAATGAATTATGTCTATGTTAGTCCGTGTTCCTTGATTCATGGACCCCATGCTAGATCTACTTCTAGATACTTATGTTGCGAGCCTAAGATCACCATCTATAACAACCTTCTTGAGGCACAAATCCTAGATCTCACTATAATTCCCTTGTGTGAATGGACAAATCAGGGAGTCAAACACTACCAACATATAAGAAACCTTATAAAGAGGCTCAGGGGACACACATATAGAAGGAGGCATAGGCAACACATATAGTGATACTCCGTGCTCACAGGGGGGAAGATACACACACAAAGGGATAGTGAGATAGATAGAGGGACTCACAAGCATCTATAGTAACACCACCACATAGGGGAAGAAAGGGAGAAGGATAGATAGATATACCCAATTGTGGGGCATCATAGTGGTGGGAAGGAAGCATTGTTGTGAATGTAGGAGAAGTGTGCGGGACACATCACCAAGTGTTGAGAGCACAATACACCATTGGTAGGATAGTCCTTTGTATGATGCACAAGAAAACACATTCGAATAGAGGCATGCATATATAACTTTAGAACAAGGAGGATTTAGGATGCAGGAATGGAGGGAGAGGTAGCAAGAAGAAAAGTCTTAGAGCAACGGGAATGCATGTGAAGGTAGAAGATTCGGGAAAGCTCAAAAAGGTGATGGGCAATGACACAATGGAGAAGGTAAAGAACTAGGTGATAGAATAGTTGATGGTCCTAGTAGGATTAGAGAAACTACCCACAGTGTCAAGGAGTAAGACAATCATATCAGAAACGGGTGATGAGTGTTGACTGGGAAGGATGAAAGCTAGCTACAATGCATGCATTGGAGGAAGAATAGTGGGAGAAGATCGGGCATCAACATCAGATAGAAGATGACTTTTGTGGTTGGAAACTCTCAAAGATCTATGCACTGGATACTAGTGCATCATCGTAGAACCGTAGGATGTCGGGGACTAGCGAGATGGTGATTATGCAGTAGGAGGGGTTAGAGGCAACTGGTAGACAACTAGTGGAGGAAGGTTCAGTGGGTGTTAAATTTTGCTCCTAAGACTCAGAGAGAGAGAGAAAGCTTCTTCCTTCCTTTCGGCCCTGAAGGCTCATTCTAGAGGGAGAAAGGGACACCGAGGTCAGAGGTGATGAAAGTTGTGACATCAACATCCATCTTAGACATAGAGATTTGTATTACTTTAATATAGTTTGTTGAGACATCTATATTACTTATTATCTTGCTCTTTTTTTATGAAAGTTAAATTTCTATAAGGTATATGCTTCTGAGTGAAAGGCCTCCTTCCTCTTGAAATCATGTAAGAAGGACTGGAGGATTCACTCTATTGTAATTCTACTTCCTAAAGTAATATCAATCTCATATGGTCACTCATTGTTTACTTGTCATTTCTATTGTTCGGATTACTTTCTTTTGGGTTCTATATGATTCTACTTGTGCTATCAGAATAAGATGAAGTTGGGTCACATGTAAGGCAAAAAGGGAAGAAGGTTTAGGTAGTCTGGAGTCCCGACTAGCATGTTGCCTCCCTAGTCTCCTCATATAGAATCGACCTCGATTGCATTGTGATCAATATACAAGTGGTTAGTTTATTGAAATCCATTGAATCTCTCCATTGTATTCTGAAAAAAGTACAAAATATGGCATCTATTGAAGTTCAAAAGTTGTAATAAGCCTACAAGGAGCCAAATTTTGGTGTATTCTAATTTTAATGTGGTCTCCTTGATGGTCGACATTTATAATACTTGTAGTTTGACTCATTCAACTTGTGTCCTATTGATCTCTTCTACTTGTTAAGCCATTCAGTTCAGGTAGTTTCATACGTGTCTAGCCCCTTGGTGCTGCTTGTGGCTCATTCTTCAAATGTTTGTTCGATTAGGATTTCCATAGTCTCTTTGGCACTGTTGCTTTTGAGAGGGATGCCAATACCTCATATTCCTGTAGCTTGGTTTGCAACTCGATAATCTAGGTTTGTATGTTGGAAAAATCTATTGACTCTATAGCAAGAGGGGTTGGTTCTGGGGCAGCCATTGGTGGTGTGGGCAGTTCTATAGATTGTTGTGCTTATAGTGCAGCAAGCTCATCATGGTTGGAATGTACATCAGTTGGACATTAAAATGCATTTCTGAATGGTGACTTGCACGAAGGTGTATATTTTTCCAGCCCCATGGCTTTGTGTAGAAAGGGCATGAAAACCAAGTGTGCAGGTGAAAAAGGTATTATATGGTTTGAAGCAAGCACCGCGTGCTTGGTATGAAAAGATACATGTCTACTTGATTGCACATGGTTTTGAGAACAGTCCAACTGAGAGCACCTTACATGTTAATGTGCAAATGATGTGCTTCTAATCATTGTTGTATATGTTGATGACATGTTGCTCATTGGTCTTAATGAGAAGCATATTGCTGATTTTAAGGCTGATTTGCATACCTCATTTGAGATGTCAATGTGGGGCATTTGCATCATTATTTGGGCATTCATTTTATGCAAGTTGATGGTGGAATAGCTTTATGTCAAACAAAATATATTGACACATTATTGCAATGTTTGGCCTTGAAGACTGCAAACCTATTGCCACTCCTATGGAAACAGGTTTACGGTTGAGTCTTCATGATACTGGAGATGCATTTGATGTTCTTCTCTATCAACAGGCTGTTGGATGCTTGATTTACTTATGCATTACTCAGCTAGGTATTCAGTTGTTGTCTCACAGATGGGCAAGTTTATGCATTGCCCAGGTGTCAAGCACTAGCAGGCAGCTAAACACATATTTTGTTACTTGAGTGGTACGAGGCTACTTGGATTGTTTTATCCCAAGGGGATCACTACCACAAGATTTACATGCTTTTTCTGACTTTGATTGGGCTAGTTGCTATGACACCACTAGTGGTTTTTGTTTCATGCTTGGTAGCTCATGCATATCTTGGTTGAGCAAGAAGTAGCCTACTGTGGCCACTTCTAGTTGTGAGGCTAAGTATAGGGCAACTTTTCATAGTGACTATTGAGTGTGTGTGGCTCAGATGCCTTATGGCTGATTTGGGTGTTGGTCAGTCTTCTACCACCACCATCTTCACTGACAGTTAGAGCACATTGGCAGTTGCAAGGAACCTTGTGTTCCATGCTTCCGCTAAGCACATTGAGGTGCACTATCACTATGTCAGGGAGAGGTTCTGTGATGGAGAGATCAGTTTGGCATATGTGCCCACACAGGGGAACATTGTTGCCTTTTCACAAAGGCTCTACCTAGGGAGAAGTTTGAAGCTTTGTGCAAAGCTTTGGGCTTACTTCCTTTTGTGGATTGATTCCATATAGCTTGGCACTTCCTTATTCATGAGTGCCAACCCGTCATTCACGACATCACTCCCAAAACACTAGGACCATCGGGGCACTTTTTTCCCTCTTTAGGATGTCCCCCCCCCTTGTATATACTCCTGTAACCCTAATGGGTTACTTATCTTTGTACATTCTCTTGGTCATACATTCAGTATTGTGTGTTGTGCTCCAAGCTTCTTCTTCTTCTTCCTTGTGTTGTGTGCATACTTCCACATGCCTCGAACTCCAATAGCCTCTACCTCTACCTTTCTGTTGCATGTTGGATTCACTTGATCCTTCACTTTGGACTTCCTTGGATTGATGATTACCTTGGTTGTTTTAACTCATTCATATACCTCTTCTATCTCCTCTTTCTTTGCTCTTATTTGTGTACAGCGTCTGATTATGGCCCTCCTTTGACTTTGAGCTATCTCCATTTCGACCTTTCTCTACCATAAGGTGTCGAATGAAGTCTTCAAATGAAGGTAAGGGGCTTGTATAAATGATGGCGGTAATAAAGGGGCTTCCATTTTCTTTAGCTCTTAACAATAGTGTTGTACTTGGACACTTTAGTGTCCTGGGAAACTTTACTATCCTGGAAAAGAATGATGAATTTTCTAGATTACTAGAAGGAACCACTTAGAACATGTTAGCATAAGGGTTAAGAATTATAGAAAAATATAGTTTTCATTAAAGGTTGGAAAATTGAGATTTATTCACTAATTTTATGATTCTTATTTTAGTATCGGCACAAAAATTATAGTGATGTCAATTAGTGTTGATTTTTTACTAAAATCATGATCTAACAATTTTCATTATTACAAATGCAATAAAATCTTTTATTTTATATACTTCAACACTTTTCTATCCATAAATAGAGATTTGTAATGATTTTTACTAGGGTTTTGGCATAAAATTAATATCATACGTGTTGTGATAGTGCTATCATCTATGAATTAGTTTGCAAAGTGATGGTATGAATATGACTCATTTTTTTATTATCAAAATACTACTTGAGACTCTTAAAGCTATTAATATTTTTTTGACAACATTAGGAGTCAAATTTCTATGTCATTTCTTCAAGTTAAAGAATACTACTATTTTTCTATGCTAAAAAAGGTCTTTTCATTAGCAAATACTGCATATGCTACATGATTAAAGTTAATATGCTAGCTTTTTGAATATAAAGTAGTCTATACTTTTATAGAATTATTTTGATTGGTATTATATATCTTATGTCATTCAGAAAAGCTAAGTTTTTAAGATGAATTTTTATTCTCGGTAGAGTGGAATATGGCTATTCAATGAAGTATTGAGATTGTTAGTGGCATGTGAGATAAGTACAAAATTATTGATTCAAGAACATGTAACATATTTGTATGATACTATATGATGGTTTTGGAAATAAAGAACCCACAATTTTAGTGTTTTTATGCATCAATATCATATAGAAGGATCCTATAGTGTATAACTATATAATAAGCACCCTATATTGTATTAAATTTCTTATTAAAAAATGATTTTTTTAATTCCCAAGACTTGTCTTGGATGATTATGTGACTTTCAATTAATAGTAAAAAATTATTTCAATATGAGGAATTTTTTTTCTATAGAGATATTTCTTTCCTTTGATATATAAGTCTACAGAAAATCAATTTATTTCAACCATATTCAATCATTTCTATATTTTGAGTTATCAAAAAAATTTTATGTTTTTTAAACATCTAGGTATAGGTCTTCATGGGGCTTGAAGGTTTTTTTCAAAATTTTATTTGATTATTATGTGTGATTTTTTTTATCTGTTGGAAAAAAGGACACTATAGTGTCCTGTTTTAGTACAACACTAGTGTTAATCCTTTAAGACATATTTTCACAATATCTTCCTCTTCAATGGTGCATCCCACTGATTCCAATTGATCCCTAAGCCCCTTGATCATGAAGGTGTATCCAATGATGCTTTGATTTGAGACCTTCTTGATTGTGTTAGCCTAATTTTTGAGTTGCATCTTTCTTGACCTAGTAGATGTGGCATAAAGATTTTTCCAATGCCTCCAAAACTTCCTTAGTTTTGTATAGTTTTTGTATGTGTCATAACATTGTGTTGGAGATGACTTGTGAAATGAGAAATTCTCTATTTTCTTTCCTCCACTCCTTCAACTACCTCTTTTGTTAATCTCTAGATCTTGAAAATCCACTTGTAGTTATGGTTCTTCTCCATTAACTATCCCCCCAAGGCCTTTGCCCATGTGGTAGTTGTCACCATTAATTTTGAAGATTGATAATTGTCCTTGTCTAGTTGCTCTATCTTTTGACCCAAATCTACCATCTCAAAAGATGAGGGTTTTTGTAGAGCTACCTCTAGTTGTAGCCCTTATTGATGACACTCTTCTTTGCACCTCTTCTTATAACCTTAGCTTCCTCCTTTGTTGAAATATTTCTTGTCTAATAGCTCTTGTTCACCTACGATACGAATTGTTGAGAATTTGATTCCAATATGCACAACAGAATCTAGTGAATATTTCCCAAAATCTATCCTATCATACATCACCTTATAAAACTTTATTTAACCACAATTTAGATATCCAACTCAAGGTGATATTCTTGGATGGCCTAAGCAATGCCAAATTATAGCCAAATATTATTTGCATGAAGCCTAACTCATGGGTGGATTGCATGAGAAAACTCATAGAAATGGTTGATGATTTAGATCTCACCCTAACCATTCCAAAACCCAAGGGCAAGGAAAATTCATTGACACAATCCACCTTTGGGCATCCCATCACATAAGGATTGGGCAACATGCTAGTTAACCACTCATGCACCCTCAAGGATTTTGAGAGACAAATGGATGGCAAACCTCATACCACTAGCAATATTTCTAGACACCCATGAGTCACGTTGATCAATTTTGAAACCCAAAGTACATATAGTGATATGACTCAAAAGACTACAAGGAACCATCCATTGACAACCCAACCATCACTACAAGTACTGCTCAACAAGATCCTAATATCTCCAATAGTCCCCACATCTACATACCCTCATTCTCTTGAGTGCATAATATATCATCTATTCAAGGAATGTCCATACCACCTAGAGAGAGCTCCACAAGTCAATCCTGTGATTGTGTGGACCTCTACTTCTGTTCAACAGAAGCTTTCACAAGAAGAGTCACACAAAATGGTTCCAAAGACACAAGTGAGAGAGCAAGCAATTCAACTAAACCCAGATGAGATCTTAGAAATTCAGCGACCTCAAACAAAGCTGGCTCACTGACCCCAAGCATTCCCATCACTTGGGTAGAGGCCAAGGTTTTGTCATGATTATGGAATCACCCATTGGCTCAACGTTTGCATAACTTGTTAGTATATGATCAATGTCTACCCCTCATGATTGTATGCACATTTTGTAAGGCCCCCATTATGAGGAGAAGCCAAGCGTGCATTACCCAATTGATGAGAATCCCAACTTGTATGTTGGATGAAGGTCATATTGGACCATGTAAGGTATTGTAAGGAAAGGGAGTTACTAGGGTCCCCAATTGTGGGGTCCGAGGCAACGGTGAGCAGCCCCGACTGGGGGGTCCAAGGGGGCATGCGGGCCCCCTGGCTTGGGGGGTCCCAGGGGGCCAGCGGAACCCTTGGTGGGGGTTCGGGGGCAGCGCCCCCGACACGACAGTAAAGGGAATATTCCCTGTCGGAGTCAGAAATCATTTATATTTGTTAGGTCGGTTCAACCGGTCTAAGTTGTGTATGGCAATTACGTGGGCGGTGGCTGCCCACGCTCTACCGCCCATGTATAGCCGTCCATGGAAGGCCACCCATGATCCTATATATACATGACTTCTGCACTACCTGAGACATCGAATTGAGCCAACATACCTCTACCTTGTATCTCCCTATCTAGAGTTGTCTAGATCACCATTTAAGCTCTACCTTGAGAGCGCATGGGTGGACAACGCCATCATCTTTGTACTTGCTGCTAGTAGAAAATTGTTGAGATTCTCCTATATTTGTTATCTTCTCTACTACTGCTCCTGTGTTATATTGCGTAACTATTGTCTTACATAACTATCCCAAGGAAGATGTATTTGATGGTTACCCACACATACCACATATCAAGTGAGCTTGTTAAGGAGTAAATCCCTATAGAGACTTGCTATTTTGAGATGGTTTATGCAACTTCAAATGCTCAGTGGTAAGTTTAACTCTGTTAGTGGTAATCTTGACTATTTAGGGATGTGCATCTCTTCCTCGAGACCATAAAAACTCTATTTCTCACAATCTACTAAATCAAATAATGCAAAAATTTGTACACATAAATTAGAAATTAGTACCTTCCATTGTGTCCTTATTCATGAAGATTCGATCACCATGGAGAGAGAACCAGCCTCTGCAATATGATAGATCTTGGAGATGATAATGCAGGAAAATGGAAGAAGAGCAAGATGAAGATAAGAAGTAATTGTATATTGATCTAATGTTTTGGTACAAGTGATTGTGAGTCCTTATATAGAATCTTACAGTCTTTCACAACTCCTTTACCATGGATTTGAATTCGAACAGCATGTGGGCTTGAGAGTTGTGATGAAGATTACTTTTCCTATAATTTCGAAAAATAGAAATCAGGTTCAATGACTTGATTTAGATGATTGATTTATCACCAAGAACTATCAACCTCCAATCTCATGGATTTTGGGCTTCTCATGTTTATCTTTTGAAAAGAATAAAATTATAATAACAATAAAGACTTATGGATAAAGAATTCTCATGAGGTGCCATAAGTGACCATGCAGTTTTACAAGAATAAAGTTCCTCAAAGGATGTTCTATGTCCAAAGCTCACTTTAATGACAATTCTGGATCTTGAACAATTCATTTTCAAGCATGATGTAAGCTTGATGTCCTAACAGTCCCCCCTCAAGCTAAAACATGTTTGAGTCTTCATTCTTTGATGATTTGAATACATAGTATAGACTTGAACCTGCAAATTTTGATTCCATCAAGAGCTTTAGTCATCATATCTGCTACTTGCTTCTTAGTTGGAACAAAAGAAATATCAATCTCCTTTGCCATGAGCTTCTTTATGATGAAATGATAATGAGCCTCTATGTGTTTGGTTCTTGCATGGAAAACAGGGTTTGCTACTAGGTGCATAGAGCTTATATTATCTCCAAATATGTGAGGTTTGGAACTCACAACTCCCAAATTTGTACACAATTCTTTTAACCAAATAGCTTCTTGAGTTGCTATGTTCAAAACTCTATATTTTGCTTCAATTGAGGATAGCACAACATTATGTTGCTTCTTAGAAGTCCATGATACAAGTTTAGAACCTAAAAATGCTAAAAATCCGAAAGTACTTCTCTTATCATCCTTGGATCTTGCCCAATCTTCATCTGAGTATAGCTTGATGTCCAAATCTAATGAATAAGGATAGTATATACCTTCATTGATTGTGCCGTTGAAATACCTGAGTACTCTCGTAGCTGCATCCAAATGTGGTCTTCTTGGAGAGTGCATGAATTGACTTAGCACTCCTACACTATATGAGATGTTTGCCCTTGTATGTGTAGCATAGATCAAGCTATCTACCAAACGTTGGTACTCTTTTATGTCGTCAATTTGCTCAGCTTCATAAACACTACGTTAATGATTCATTTCCAAAGGTGTAGCTACAGGTTTAGCATTCTCCATCTTGAATTTCAAAAGTAGATACTAAATGTGCCTCCTTTGAGTCAAGTAGATCCCTTCATCCGTGCATATGACCTGCATACAAAAAAAAAAAAGTGGGCTCTCCTAGATCACGAATCTTGAACTTCTTCTGCATATGTCTTTTGATCCGTTCTATTCCATTCAAGTCATCACCTGTCACAATTGTTTCATCTACATATACACATAAAGAGATAAATTCATTATGAACATTCTTGATGAACAAAGAAGGTTCTACATTTCTTGAATTGAAACCTTGATCTTGTAGATAGATTACCAATCTGAAACTCCAAGCTCTAGGAGCTTGTTTTAATCCTTACAATACTATTTTTATCTTGCATATACAATTAGGATGATTTGGGCTTTCAAAACCTCGGGGTTGTGACATGTATACCTCTTCACTAATCCACCCATTTAGAAAAGCATTCTTCATATCAAGTTGAAGCAGCTTCCAATTTCTTGCACCTGCTATACTAAGCAAAGTCTTGATGGTGTTCATCTTGGCAACTAGTGAGAAAGTTTCTTCATAGTCTATGCCTTGAGTTTGAGCACATCCTTTAGCGACCAATGTAGCCTTGTACCTGCAAATTGATCCATCTAGATTCCTTTTCAACTTATAAACCCATCTACAACCTATTACCTTCTAATTAGTTCACATTGGAACTAACTCCCATGTGTCCATTTCCTTTAAGGCATCTATCTCTTCTTTCATGGCTTTCTCCCAACTAGGGTTATCCTTAGATTCTTCACATGTTGAAGGTTCCTATGAACTTAAGTCTTTGGCCAAATAAATGAAATGCTTTGTTACAAATGTAGAGTCATATCCATACCTTTTAGGTTGCTTTCTCTCCCTTATTAACCTTCTAAGAATGTGTTTGGTGCACTCTCCAAATTATTGTATCTTGGCCTTTCCTGTTGATTTCGATAGTTTGTAGTCTCTCTCCTTTTCATCTTGATCATCATATGATTCACTTCTTGAGTCTTGCACTCGTCTATCATGCTTGCTATCTAATGGATGAAAAGATCATACTATAAGTTTACCTTTTGTTTATCCTCTTCATACCATGATCTATGTTCTTCAAATACAACATCCGTGCTAGTGGTAAATTGTTTTGTGGATGGATTATAGAACCTATATCCCATTTGAGTTGAATCATAGTAGATGAATACAACCTTGGTTGCCCGTTTCATCTAATTTTCCTCTGATTTGTGAAGGTACATGTTCATATGCTAAACAACCAAAAACTTTGCAATGACCTAGAAGTGGTTTTCTACTATCCCAAACTTCATAAGGTGTTATATCTTAAAGAGATTTGGATGAAAGTTTGTTCACAAGATACACAACAGTTGATATTGCTTTTGCCCGTAAATAATGTGGCAACAATCATTCCTAATCTTTTTCCCTTGCCATTTTTGGACACTGTTGAATGAAGTATTGTAGGGTGGGAAATTAATGCACTCCTTTCTAGATGGATTCAATGTGTATAATCAGATTGTTGAATGAAGTATTGTAGGGTGGGAAATTAATGCACTCCTTTCTAGATGGATTCAATGTGTATAATCAGATTCGGATGGTTGATATATCATGATATGGTATGGACTCTGAAATTTTTAGCCTCCAATAAATCGGTGGATCATTTTTAGCCTCCAATAAATCGGCTTTGTTTTAACAAATGTAGAAAATTCCATGTCTATATAAATCCAACAAAGTCGGTCTTTGGGATTAAGTATAGCAAATTACTCCATCACATTATTTCATAGGAAGTGTTGGAGATAGACGTCTGCGGAAGCACGCGAACAGCACAAGGAAGAAGAAGAAGCTTGGAGCACAAACACACAATACTGAATGTATTACTAGACAATGTACAAAGATAAGTAGCCCATTAGGGCAATAGGCGTATATACAAGCCGGGGGAAAAAAACCTCCTAAAGAGGGAAAAAAGTGCCCCGACGGTCCTAGAGTGTTCACACACATCACTACCTAAATATATCAACAAATCCCCCCTGGGAGTGATGCGGTGAACAAGGAGCTGGCACTCATGTATAAGGAAGTGCCAAGCTATGTGGAAATCACTCCACAAAAGGAAGTAAGCCCAAAGCTTTGCGAAAAGCTTCAAACTTCTCCCTAGGCAAAGCCTTCGTGAAAAGGTCTGCAATGTTCTCCTGCGTGGGCACATATGCCAAGCTGATCTCCCCAGCAGAGAACCTCTCCCTGACATAGTGATAATGCACATCAATGTGCTTAGTGCGAGCATGGAACACAGGGTTCCTCGCAACTGCCAATGCGCTCTGACTGTCAGTGAAGATGGTGGTGGCAGAAGACTGACCAACACCCAAATTAGCCATAAGGCGTCTGAGCCACACACACTCAACAGTCGCTATGAAAGCTGCCCTATACTCAGCCTCACAACTGGAAGTGGCCACAGTAGGCTGCTTCTTGCTCAACCAAGATATACATGAGCTACCAAGCATGAAGCAAAAACCACTGGTGGACACACGAGTGTCATAGCAACCAGCCCAATCTGAGTCAGAAAAAGCATGCAAATATGGCGGTAGTGATCCCCCCTTGGGATAAAACAACCCAAGTAGCCGAGTACCACTCAAGTAGCAAAAGATGCGCTTAACCGCTTTCCAATGCGTGACTCTTGGGCAATGCATAAACCTGCTCATCTGTGAGACAGCAAACTGAATATCTGGCCGAGTAATGCATAAGTAAATCAAGCATCCAACAGCCTGCTGATAGAGAACAGCATCAAATGCATCTCCAGCATCATGAAGACTCAATCGTAAACCTGTCTCCATAGGAGTGGCAATAGGCTTACAGTCTTCAAGGCCAAAATGCTGCAATAATGTGTCAATATATTTCGTTTGACACAAAGCCATTCCACCATCAACGTGCATAAACTGAATGCCCAAATAGTGATGCAAATGCCCCAAATCAGACATCTCAAATGAGGCATGCAAATCAGCCTTAAAATCAGCAATATGTGTCTCAATAGGACCAGTGAGCAGCATGTCATCAACATAGACAACAATGATCAGAAGCACATCATTAGCACGTTTAACATATTAGGTGCTTTCAATTGGACTGTTCTCAAAACCATGTGCAATCAGATAGGCATGTATCTTCTCATACCAAGCACGTGGTGCTTGCTTTAAACCATATAATGCCTTCTTTAACCTGCAAACCTGGTTTTCATGCCCTTTCTGCACAAAGCCACGGGGCTGAAAAACATACACTTCTTCATGCAAGTCACCATTTAGAAATGCTGTTTTAATGTCCAACTGATGTACATTCCAACCATGATGGGCTGCAAGTGCACAAATGCTCCGAACAGTAGTCATACGGCATGTAGGTGCAAAGGTCTCATCAAAATCAATGCCTCTTTCCTGCGCATAACCCTTTGCAACAAGCCTAGCCTTATACCTGTCAACTGTACCATCAGGTTTATGCTTCAGCTTGTATACCCACTTAGTGCCAATGGCCTTCTTGCCAGGAGGCAAGTCACATAAAGACCATGTACCATTCTTCATTATAGCATCATATTCAGATTGCATAGCAGCCATCCAATTTTCTGAATTTTGTGCTTCATCAAAAGAAACAGGCTCATTCTCATCACAGAGACTAGATGCAGCCATAGCATAGCAATCTGATGCAAAGGAGGCACTATGAGAGCCTGCACGAGTACGATATGACAAAGGTGCATCTAATTTGCTGTCACGCAAAGTCTGCACCAACCATTTTGGCATAGTTTTTGCCTGCTCAATATCAGCTCTCTCATCAGCAAGTGCATCATGTAAATCTGCATCAGAAATGGAATGATCTGCATCATCATATGAAACCTGCAAAGGCTGAGAAGTTGCCTCATTAGGACCAGCACTAGCCTGTCCACCTGTAAAAAGAGGCATCAAAGTATCATACATGTCTTTGGAGCTAACAGATGTCTCCTTAGTACATGAAAGCAATGGCTGAATAGCATCTTCCACAAAGACAACATCACGGCTAACCAGAATGCGTTTAGTCTGTGGATGATACAGACGATAGCCTTTACTTTCAGAACTGTACCCAACAAAAATACATTTTACTGCCTTATCATCCAATTTTCTGCGATGTTGTTCAGGCACTAATGCATATGCCAAACAACCAAAAACACGCAGATGAGCAACAGATGGCTTGCGGTCATGCCAAGCCTCATATGGAGTGATAGACTGCAACGCTTTAGTGGGACACCTGTTCAGTACATATGCTGCACACATGACAGCCTCAAGCCAGAAACTATGTGGTAAAGCCTGACTTTTGACCATGCACCTCGCCATCTCCATGAGTGACATGTTCTTTCGTTCAGCAACTCCATTCTGTTGAGGTGTATACGGTACTGTACACTGGTGTTTTATCCCACGTTCAACCAGAAATGCATTAAAATCTGAAGACATATATTCCCCCCCTCGATCAGAACGGAGGGTGCCCATTTTACATGCTGATAGATTTTCAGCCAAAACCAAAAACTGTTTGAAGCACATGAACACTTCGGACTTTGCTTTGAGTGGATATACCCATGCATGCCTGGAAAAATCATCAATGAAAGTCACGAAGTAAAGGTAATTTCCAAAAGAGGGTGTTTGCATAGGACCACAGACATCACTATGTACAAGCTGCAATTTCTGCATAGCCCGAACTGAACCATCTTTTGGAAAGGAAGAATGCTGCATTTTGCCCAAAATACAGCCTTCACAAACATGTTTTCCAGGTGCCTCAAGTTTGGGCAAAGAGGACATCATTTCAGATTTCTGTAGGCGTAACAAACTAGCAAAATTTAGATGACCAAAGCGTGCATGCCAAAGCTTTGCATCTGACATAGCCTGAGAATCATGAACTGCACATGCCGAATCATTCACAGATCTTTCATAGTCTATGAGCTTATACAGCCCACGACATAAGATGCCAGAAGCAATAATCACATCACCATTTGAGAGATCATGGACTGTACACCTGTCATCAACGAATTTCACAACCAAGCCAATCTTGGCTAATGCAGAAACTGATAACAGGTTCTTTTTGATCCCTGGCACAAATAAAGCATCTGACAAAGTGAAAGAACTACCATCAGCAGTAGTCAGAATGATCTTACCAACTCCCATAACAGGATAAGAGGAGTTCTTGGCGCATGTGACAGTATTCCCTGTAGGGGCAGGCTTGAGTGAAGAGAAGAAACTGTGCTGCGAGGTAATATGTTTGGTCGCCCCACTGTCAAAGTACCAAACATCTGAGTCTACTGCAGACATGCACTGATCATGAGAAGATGGGTCAAAACTGCAGACAGTAGTAAATGCCCATTCTTCTTCCTGCACAAGATTTGCAGACTCTGTTTTTGGTGTAGAGGCTTCTGCAACAACCATTCCAGCCTCTTTCTTCTTTGCCTCTTTAGCAGCCAGTTTTGGACAGTTCTTTATAATATGATCATTTCCTTTACAGTACTTGCAGAACAATTTCTGCTTTTCTGATTTCTTCTCATCTTTATCCTGGTTCTTCGATTGTGCAGCATTTGCAGATTTCTGCTTACTAGTAGAAGAGCTCCATTTTCCTTTGCCCTTCTGACTAGCTAGGAAAGCTTGATCTGCAACACGCATAATGGACCTGTTCTGCCTGGACTGATCTTCCTGCAACAGAACAGAGACTAATTCCTCAAATGACAAGGCATTCGGATTGCCTTTCATCATCAATCGAAGAGTAGAGGCAAAACTCTGATATGAATCAGGAAGGCCATTCAGAACGGTCTGCACAAGTGAGCTATCTGGTATAACCTCATCAGCAGAAATCAATTGTTCCTTCAGGTCTTTGATCTTTGTAAGAAAACTGTCCATCGAATCACCTTCATTCATGTGCTCACTCTCCAACTGTTTTCTGAGGTAAGCAACACGAGCCTCATTCCTAGCCTGGTACAAAGTGGTAAGTGTATCCCAAGCATCCTTTGCTGTTCTGCAAGAGCGAATGTGAGGAATAATGGCACGTTTGACAGACAAGGCTATCAATGCATGTGCCTGGGCATCTCTGCCATCCCAACGAATCTGCTCTGCAGTAGGTGCAACAGAAACAACAGCACGAACAGGAATCTGCGGAATATCATCTTCGACACCATCTTCATCAGCTCCAGTACCTCCAGCACCTGTATTTGTAGTACCTGTAGTCGCAGGTGTAACAGGACGTCTTTCAACACCCTGCACAATGTTCCACAGTCCTTTTGCAACCAGTACATGTCGCATCATATAAGCCCATAATGGGTAGTCGGTACCATCCAACTTATCCTCAACAGCCAACATACGGAATACATCACTGCTTTCAGCCATGGCCGGTGACTAAAATACCTTGATGCAGAAAATTGACTGTATCTCAAAAAGTTGAACGGAACTGCCCAGACGAGTTCTGCTAGACCCTAGCAGACTTCGAGATGCTTAAACTGGCGAACAGAAACTGGTATATACCTTTGGCACAAAAGGACGAAATAGCCTGCACAAGCGCTGCGATAGTGCGTTCGGAGGCCGAAACAAGCTCAGATCGTGATTTCGGCACCACAGAGAGAAGCAGTTTTGATCTCGGAAACACCTTGAGTATGCTCACCAAATTTCGTGCGAATCTAAGACTGCAAACGGAGGAGTGTCGACGGCACCCTAGAAGAAGCGACGACCTGCTCTGATACCAATTGTTGGAGATAGACGTCTGCAGAAGCACGCGAACAACACAAGGAAGAAGAAGAAGCTTGGAGCACAAACACACAATACTGAATGTATTACTAGAGAATGTACAAAGATAAGTAGCCCATTAGGGCAATAGGCGTATATACAAGCCGGGGGAAAAAAACCTCCTAAAGAGGGAAAAAAGTGCCCCGGCGGTCCTAGAGTGTTCACACACATCACTACCTAAATATATCAACAGGAAGGTAGCGCAATCGATCCACAAAATTCTAAAGTGGTTTTCCAAGTCCTAGTCCAAGATCATTGCTATATGTGGAGGATTAGGTTGGGAGGAAACACATTTGTCTTGTCGATTTGTGCATCCTAGCTTTTCGGAGCACAACTTCCTTGGCTAGATTTAGATAATGACATTCTAGAGCTTCCCAATCAATGAAAAGAAGGCACTTAGTCTTGTGTCTTCAGATTGAGTGAGACAATTGAGTGCCACATCACAAATCAATTAGATGTTTGACTTTAATCTTATGCCCAACACTATTCTTCCTCCCACATAAGTGGCACACATGAAAATGTACGAAGAACTTTTCTCACAATTTTTTTTTGAGAGTACAAGAATTTGAAATGTCCAATGAGTGGAACTTGAACCCAGACACTTTGCCCCACATCGTTCAAGGCATACCGCTACACCACACCCATTTAGACATTACTTGATTACTAAATGAAAGTCTTCAATTGACTCATACCTGCTTGTTTTCTACCTATATTCTTCACGTAATGTGATGACACATGTAGTGCATTGATGCTTGTTCTTTGTTCTTGTTTGAATCCATGGGATACACCACCAATACATCTTTTGCAAAGTTTGTTCAATGTTTTTTTGGAGAGTACAATGAATGAAAAACACACACACCCAACCTCGTAAGGTAGAGGCACCCATACGTTTGGATACCCCCGAAGGCTGACCATATCGAGTAAATGGGACTTGAACCCAAGCACTCTGTCTAACGGCGTTCAAGACTTACACTACACCACACCCGTTTGGACATGTTCAATGATTTCATATGAGGGAAACTTTAGAACAACTTAGACATTCTGGGCAGTGGGAACGCAAGCTTTTCGGTTAGGCAATATGATTGATCTCTTTTTGTGCTTTTGTTGAGTCGCATCTCCCATGATCGTCGTATTGACAGTCACTGACAGTCCATAAAACGGACAATCTATTTTCCCGCCCAAAGCCGGTAGAGTGAACGTGTCGACTTTCTATTGGTGTACGCCTGCTTTGCGTACGTGTTTTAAACACGATTGGCGGGCGTGCGAAGCAGCGTGACCCTCGATCACGCGAGAATTGTAGGGCCCAGATTCGAGCTGATCACGTCTTTGGTGTCGTGCAGAAAGGAGGGAAAGCTTTAAATCCGTCGGAGAATTCGATGGCACGTAACCGGGATTTTCAATAACGCAAGATTAGGGTTTTCGTTTCTGTACCTCTCATCAGCTGCTCTCTTGAAGTTGATGCGGAGCTCCTCCAGTTCTAAAGTAGAGCTACTTATGCAGTCCATGCTTCAAGCGTGAAAATATTGAATGCGCACATTCTCTGTCGAGGCGGGCATTGTCGTACCTTGCGAGCGATTGCCTCTGAGTACCTCACTCCTCGCAGTGCGCTCCTCTACTCTAATCCACGGGAATCGATGTATACTTCTGGAAATGCGTACCACAGTCGCTTGTTTTCTGAGGTTGAGAATTTCATCTAAGTCCTTTTGAGTTTGTCATCGCTGCCTTTGGACGCCTTGAGCCCTCATTGCGACACTGTAGTTCTAGTGTACTTAAGTCTCTGCAGGAAAATCTAGTCATGGAGGCTGATCGACTCAGTACTCCTGGGTATACAGATCACGATTTCATTAGAGATGGAGAAGGCGACGGAGGGGAAGAGGATCACGTGGCAGGTCTTGTGGCGCAAATACATGCCATATTAGAAGAAGATAATGATGACAACCATGGAACATACTCGAATATCTGCTATCCGTACCCGAATACTCAGGTGCCTATGCATCTCTTTCCGATCGAAGGTTGCTGTCTCTGTTGCCATAACATTTGATTGTTTCTGAATCGATTGTTTGAGGAACCGGTCGATGGGATCCTCCGCCCATAAATTAAATTCTCCATGCGGAGGTGTATTCCACTGTGGCATGTTGTTGTTAAAGATAGCACTGAGCAACAGTGAGCAGATGGCATGCGTCTCCGTGTTCATAGTTCTTTCTTAGTTCCCTATGAGGGTCTAATGGGCTACTGATCTTGTGTCAAACTTCTGCATTCTCGTATCCATTTGAAATCCTTTCGTGTATTCCCTCATTCAAACAGGTGTTTTGGATCATGTTTTCTCGTGACATTTTTTTAGGTTTGTGTAACTTGTCTGTTGACCCGACTTCTGCATTATGACGTTGATAATTTCTGACTAATCTCAAATAGGTTTTTAATATCGCGGTTTTAACGCTTTTCAGCTTGTGAACGAGGCCTCGCCGGATCCATCGGATACTATTAGTAGTGCTCAGCATACAGTGCCCCTCACTAACGAAGGGTTCGTAGCGCAAAATCGAGCTATGGAACTTCTATACTTGGAGCTTGTAAGATTGAAGATGGAAGAGTTGTCAGTTGCACAACAACGACTCGCTTTGTACCAAAAGGCCCTTCTAAATGCTGGATATGTACACTACAATCCTACCTATGTAGGTGCAGATAACTTGAATCTTCGAACCGCAGGACTTGGAGAACCGAGGCAGTCCACTCTTGAGATGTACAGTCAGGTATGGTTGGGTTTTGGAGCGTCTCCTGCAGATGACCTTTCTAGCGCTTAATGAATTCTATATGTATGTAGATTTCAGTAATTTCCGTCTCAAAGGTCGGTACTTTTCTTTTCCAGATTGTGACTGCCGATATGTGTCTGGAATCCAATGGTGTTAAGCAGAGTAAGGTATCCACCCAGATGTTTGGTAGTGATTCTGAGTCTGATACGTTATGTAGCAGAAACTACCCTGTGAAATCCATAGTGCCCCAGGCTGGACGTTACTTTCGTGAGTCAGGTGGAACAGGCGTATTTCTTCCTCGCTGTAAGTCAACTACTCGAAACCTGCGTATGATCGACAACAGACGTAAGCTAGGTAAGTTGTCCTTGATCTTGTGTGTGCTATTTTTCTCATCTTCACGTCGTTCGCATCTCATTGGGTTGTCTAATTCTCAAAGCTCATTCTGTGTCACGTGCATATCGTTCTACATTTCATCTCAATTGTTGTTTAGCATTTTGGCTGAAAAAGTGCAACATTTTTGAATTTTATCATTTCAACAGATGCCCAGATGCCTGCGCGATGCACCAAAAGTGTTCTCCACAGCAAGAAAAAGGAAAACGTTTCTTGCTCCTCGATACAGTATACATCGTACCCTCAAATGCCAGAAGCTCCCCCTGATAGCAGGAGCTTGCCTCCTGATTGGATGTATTGAAGTCATGCTTAGCTGCCTTATTAGGTGTATATAATCCGTAGTATCTTCCTAACAGTAGGAGCTTCTGTACTGACTGAACACAGGAGATAACTAATAACTGTTCTTATTCGGTAGTGCTCTCAACCAGCGAGCCTACTTCACCGAATAAACCTCTCACACCATATATATCATTTATAATACATATAAGCGGAGATGTTACTGATCAATGACCTCGCAGATCTGCTCCCTCCTGTGACAATAACTGCGAATCATGGATTATGGTTATAATGTTTATTTTCTATGCTACGCTTGGTACACAGTGATTCGGTTTCTCAAATGTAGTCTCTTTAGCGTAATCTGTTTAAATCTTACTATTTTTCGTAAAATTGAAGCTCCATAGCTGCGTCGTTTTTTCTGTTGGCCTTGTGATGGGCATTGTAACCCCCTCCCATCAATCTTGATGATTGAAATTAGGGTCTCGAATCACATTTTGCGCTCTGGTTGTAATACTAAGTCCTTTGAATGACGTAGAATGAATGCAGTTCGAACTCTGGTCGTAATTCTTCTGTTGGGAATGCCCTTTGCTATCTTTCTCAACCAGAGAATTGATTGTATGAAATGCATGTGATGCGGAAATTGTTTCCGCAGATTGGTGCTTCTGGTATATGCAGCAGTAAGGTCATAGGACCTTCCCTGTGAGGGATTTTGTTGCAAATTTCTGTATTGAATGTCATACGACCTTACTTGGGAAAGACACAATGCAAATTCCTAAATTTAAGTGGCGCAGGGAAAATTTAGAGGTGGGTGGCCTTGGAGTATTGGTCTCTGCTTCAATTCTAAGCTGTTGCCTCTTTTGTTTTCCAATTGTGTTGTGTTTGATGACATTTATAGTTGTCCATACATGCGTTATTGGTGTCTATTCTGGATCGTAAGAAAGTCTTGCTGCCCTTTCTTTTTGTTGGGCTCCTTTGTTGTCTGCATTTATCCTTTGTTTTATATTTGACTAGCATTAATGATAGGGAGTTGATGGTAACTAGTACAGATATTCCGTTATTTCTAACAAGTAAAAAACAACCATCCTCGCAGCAGTTTGAACCTGGTTGAACATGTCTAAATAAAATGCAAGGTACTCATCCTATTAGATGTGAGATAATTCATCATTTTTAGAGGTGGGTGGCCTTGGAGTATTGGTCTCTGCTTCAATTCTAAGCTGTTGCCTCTTTTGTTTTCCAATTGTGTTGTGTTTGATGACATTTATAGTTGTCCATACATGCGTTATTGGTGTCTATTCTGGATCGTAAGAAAGTCTTGCTGCCCTTTCTTTTTGTTGGGCTCCTTTGTTGTCTGCATTTATCCTTTGTTTTATATTTGACTAGCATTAATGATAGGGAGTTGATGGTAACTAGTACAGATATTCCGTTATTTCTAACAAGTAAAAAACAACCATCCTCGCAGCAGTTTGAACCTGGTTGAACATGTCTAAATAAAATGCAAGGTACTCATCCTATTAGATGTGAGATAATTCATCATTTTTTAGTGAGTACAAAACGCCCTTTTGAGGAGCAGGTATTTTGACAGAATATATACCTTTACACTTGTTAAATTTTGGAAGTCCTCTTTTCACTAGACAAGCCCACATATGATCTGTAAGTGGCCGGATTACAGTGTAGGTGTATCAGAACCTTCAATTCAAGCCCAACGATGATGAAAGTACTATGCTCTTCACCGTACACTTGTTCTTTTATATATATATTTAACCGAAGGAGACAAGCCGTCGGCAGAATTTCCTCTGGTAAAAGAAATTTTCTCATTAATCCCCCATACAAACTTGTACCCTTGACTTGGACGGTGGTTCTCAATAAATTTGAAACGTTTCCATGTGGGTATAAGATTCTTAAGGCCATAAGAATGTTATTTCTATTTCTTCCCCCCAAAAGAAAGTCAATTAATGAATGATTTTATTTATTACTCAACTGGTTATGATTCGGTTTGTAATGAGATACATCCTCGAGGTTTGCCTCATTAATCGCCTCTACATAATTTTATTAAAAAATTATTTCATTTAACGCCTGTACAAAATTGTAGCCTAGGTAGTGCGGAAGTGCTTGAAGTAACAAATACGTTGGATCTTGGATTGAAGGTCCATGCTTCAATATTGCGAGGTGTAAAGAATCTTATGGGTCCTTCAAGTTTAATGAAGAGAACCTGTAGAGGCGTAAAAAATTCCCTAGTACATCGTTGGTGGTTTACTTTGGGGGGATGCATGGGTACCTCTTTGGGAAATATTTAGGTAGCCTGATTTTTCTTGGGGATCTTCTATGAAAACCAAGGGGATGTTTATTCCATAAGTGGATGTGGATTTCTTGAACCAAAAAGGATATTTATTAGAGTCGAGAATGGGCACGCTCAGATACCATGTTAAGCAAAGTGAAAGAAGGTGGAATATACCATGTTTAGGTGTCCCCTTTGTGTTGAAGCTTGAGTGGTTTGGATCCATATCACATTTGATGGTGGATTGCATAGCAATGGTGGTGCTTAGGGAGAGGTGGCTGAAGTCTTATTAGCTTTGTGATCCAACCGTTGGAGTTTGGCCCTATGTTTCTCATGGACTTGACCCACATCTTTCTTGGAGGGAAGGCTTGTGGTATGTGTTCGACCTATTGGGTTAAACCTAATTTGCACTCTACGGACAATAGCTTAGCTAGTCTTGGTTGCTGCCTTCCTAGATGAATCTATACCTAAGTACATGGAAGCTCTATTTGACGGATAATGCCCTTGATGGATCCTCTTAGAGGAAAGGATGTCATTCTCCCTTCTGATCCCTTTTGGTTTACATGTTCCATTGCTTGGTTTAAGGGAAATGATGATTATATGGATGTATGCCAAAGCTTTGGTTATAGGGATGTATGTCAAAGCTTTGGTACTTAATGGTTATAGGTATATGTCTTGCTACTTGTGTGTGAGAAGATGGGAGAATTTGAATGGGGTATGGGCTCTATTGTGGAGTATGGTGTTCTCTTTTTGGGAACATGTTAGGTACGCAGTTTAAGAGGTGCTAAGCTTGCTCAAAGTTCATATTCTTGTATCGTGTTTGAGATTGGGTATCTCACCGCATTGATTTCTAGATAGTTGTCCATAGGTCATGTGCTAGAAGGTCACATATAAATCAGCTATGAAAGATGACTTGGTAGATAGATTTTGCCTTTTGAACAGGTAAGCCTCTTGGGGTCTCTATCTCGGAGAGGAAGACATCGAGATTCTAAAAGAAGGGTGACAATAGTAGAACGTTATGGGCACAAAATTTCCATATTAATTTCTTAATGTATATTTACTCAATCTCAAATTTTTTTTAATGTGAAGTGCAAAAGAAAGGAGACTCCTATATGAAGTGATCATAACGATTTTTAAAGGAGTGTCGATTTGTTCACAAGAAACTTGCACCATAGGCTAATATTACGATATAACTACCAATAAAAGTCTCTACATTGTAATGACTAAGATACCTATCAGATATTGTAACTATGACAAACAATTACAACCACGACAACATATGAGGGGCATATCGATGCTGCCTATACTGACGGTCACTCTCAGCGTGAATATAAATGTTGGAAAAGGTCACTTAAAGATATCGACAGTCAAGTGTCTGTCGGTGTGACCATTTTAAATAGATCGTCGTGGTGTGCCTCGATCGCCGGTATAAGCGTTGGTATGGGCATCGATATAAGCGTCAGTAATTTATTGGAACTTATCGACGCCCATACCGGCGCCCATACCGAGGCCGTGTTTTAAACATACCGAGAACCGGAGAACAAAACTTCATATTTTTGCGCATGTTTGAGTACTGTTTGTCTTAACTTGCGCGCGCGAATTGAATCGTGATTTGCATTGTCTTATGCACACACACACAAATCTCTCTCTCTACACACACACTCTCTCAGTTTAGATCTCACATCTTGGTAAGTGGTGCGCGTATTGTTAGCCTTTGTCTTTCTCTATGATTTAGGTCTTATAATTTCTCTTCTCTTTGATTTTGCAGAAGTTCTTTGGCATCGACTGTTTGGAATTCGACGATAGACGACATACATTATGCGTTGACTACATCGATCCAAAAGAGGGACATACTTGTAAGTGATTGTTTTATTCTCTATTGATAGAGAGAGAGAGAGAGAGAGAGAGAGAGAGAGAGAGAGAGAGAGAGAGAGAGAGAGAGAGAGAGAGAGAGAGAGAGAGAGAGATAAAGAGAGAGAGAGAGAGTGAGAGATAAAGAATGATGAAAGAAAGTACACACACATGTACACACATGCATACATACACACACATATGTACACACATGCATACATACACACATATGTACACACATGCATACATGCATACATACACATACACACATGCATGCATACATACACATATACACACATGCATGCATACACTCACACACACACATATATACACACATGCTTGCACACACACACATGAATGCATACACATGCATGCATACACACACATACACATATACTCACACATGCATACATAGACACCCATACACATATACACACATGCATACATTCACACACACATACATACATACACACATGCACACATATACACACATAAGCTAGTGTTTTAATTAAATATATAAATTTTTGATTTTGAAGTTTTTTTTACATCAAATATATAAAAATGGGATTAGGGTTTTTAGGCTATTTACACATACATACACATACATACACATACACATATAATACATATATACATGTATATACACCTGCATACATAAATATATATATTTTAGGTCTAGATATTTAAGATTAGGGTTATAGGGTTTAGGCATACATATAACTCAATTACATTTATATGAAGAAAAAATATAGAAAAAAATAAGAAAAAAATTTGAATATATAAATAAACATATATATAAAATAGGATTAGGGTTTTAGGATTAGGGGTTTAGATTTTCATAGGTGTTTAAGTATTTAGGTTTTAGTATTTTAGGTTTAAGTATTTAGGTTTTAGTATTTAGGTTTTAGTATTTAGGTTTTAGTATTTCAGGTTTAAGTCTAAGTCTTTTTGATTAGGGTTTTAGGGTTTTAACACCTACATAACATATATACACACATACAAATACACATATAATACATATATACATGTAGATAGACATGCATACACAAATATACATATTTTAGGTCTAGATCTTTAAGATTAGGGTTTTAGGATTTAAGCATACATGTAACTCAATTAAATTTATATAAAGAGAAAATATAGAAAAAAATTAAGGAAAAATTTGAATATATAAATAAATATATATATAAAATAGGATAATTATATAGATAAATAAATATAAAAAGAACTAGTGTTTTAAATAATTTAAATAAATATATATAATTAAATATATAAAAATAGGATTAATTAAGGAAAAAATCTGAATATATATATATATATATATATATATATATATATATATATATATATATATATATATATATATATATATATATATATATATATATATATATATATATATATATATATATATATATATATATATATATATATAGGATAATTATATAGATAAATAAATATGATAAGAACTAGTGTTTTAAAGAAATAAATTAAATATATATGATTAAATATATAAAAATAGATTTAATTTTAATAATTTTAATCAGAGTGAATATATATACACATACACATACACACATATACTTATACACCTATCTATATGCACGTATATACACATACACATATATATACACATGCATACACATATATACATGTTTTAGGTCTAGGTCATTTTGATTAGGGTTTTAGGGTTTTAACACTTACATAACATATATACACACATACACATACACATATAATACACATATATATATGTATATACACACGCGTACAGAAATATACATATTTTAGGTCTAGATCTTTAAGATTAGGATTTTACGGTTTAGGCATACATATAACTCAATCAAATTTATATAAAGAGAAAATATAGAAAAAAATTAAAGAAAAAAATCGGAATATATAAATAAATATATATATAAAATAGAATAATTATATAGATAAATAAATATAAAAAGACCTAGTGTTTTAAATAATTTAATTAAATATATATAATTAAATTTATAAAAATAAGGTTAATTAAAAAAATCTAAATATATAAATAAATATATATATAAAATAGGATAATTATATAGATAAATAAATATGATAAGAACTAGTGTTTTAAATAAATAAATGAAATATATATGATTAAATATATATTTTAGGATTTAAAGAAAAATTTGAATAAATAAATATATATATATATATAAAATAGGATAATTATATAGATAAATAAATATAAAAAGAACTAGTGTTTTAAATAATTTAATTAAATATATATAATTAAATTTTCGAAGGATGTACGAAAAACCATTTATAAAATTAGTTCTTTAGTATGGTGGATCTCTTCTAAAGAGATAAATAAAGATATCATAGAGAGTGGGAAAATCAATGCTATCGAGGCTGTTCGTATGGTAGAGAAATACTTTCCCACAAGTATTCTCACTATTCAACTTCATTTACTGGTTCATGTGGTGGATGAAGTTGCAATAGCAGCAACTGTCCATAGTCGATGGATGTTCTTCTTAGAGCGCTTTATGAAGACATTAAAAGGGTTTGTTCGACAGAGAGCACGTCCAGAGGGTAGCATGGCAGAGGGATGGCTTATACAAGAGTCTCTTGTATTCATAACTGAGTTTCTACGTATGTCAGATCTCGAAATGCCTCGCTTATGGAGCGATAATGAAGATGTTCGTCTCATAGGCGATGAACCACAAAGTAAAGGATTGCAAAGAAAAATGGATGCAAATTTTAGAGAGAAGGCAATGAAGTTTTGCATAGTTAACTCTGAGCCTATGCAGAAGTGGTTAGAAAAATATGAGCTTGCCAAGGAAACCAACACAAAGGAAAGAGCTCAATTTCAAAGGGACCGTTCCACTCGATTTTTGCCTCTTTCAGAAAGTCTTCTACCTCTTCCACCTTTTCCAAGGAGCAAGTGGCTAGATACAACGTTTTCACAAGCAAAGGTAGCGGGTGAAGATATCTTTGAAGAAGAAGAAGAACTCGCAAAGGGATGTGATTGGGAGTATACTAAATACAGTGCACTATGGTCTCATGGACGACACTTTCGGATCGCACGAATCGATAAAAATAGGTCTACTTTTGATAGTGGGGTGATGGTGAACTTTTTGCAAAAAAGTAGAGCGAGTCCAAGAGATGATAATGCTCAAGAAGGCCAGCTAGATTATTGTGGTGTGATTCAAGATATCTTGAAACTATCTTTTAGGAAGTTTGATTACTTTGTTTTTGATGTGAAATGGTTTAAAGTAGTCACCTCTGGAAGAAACGCAACAATGAGGTGGGATAAAAGCGGTTTGCTTCAAGTCGACTCCATAAAATTATGGACGGATGAAAGGGATACATTTGCACTTCCTCAATACTGTGAGCAAGTTGTTTTTATACCAGATTCAAAAGAACCAGAGTGGCTATTTGTTTTACAAGTCGCCCCATGTAGTAGATAAATTTGTGAGAACGTAGATGTAAAAGAAAGTCCATCTGTAGTGGACTCAGAGATTCATTCGATAATCGACGAAGAAGAGATCATTGTCGAGAAGAAGAGGTCATTGAAGAAGAGGTCATTGTTTGAGAAGATGAAGCAATAGACGATGATCAGGAAGAAACCAGCATAGCAAGCAATTTCGAAGCCATCAATATAGAGATAGATATTCTCGGTGCATCGGATCTCCAAGAGGATTCTAGACTAGAGGATTTTTGAATAAAAGACTTGTGCGTACTAATTTTTGTTTTTTTTTTTAAATTCTCTATATTACCTTTATTATCACATGCTAATTATTTGAGTTTTTTTGTTACAGAGCATGATGGGAGATAGTCCTCGAGTCACTCCATATTCCATGTCAAAGGGGCAGTTTTTAGAGTTCATCTCTCAGGTACCTCCCGCGTATATGGCTGCTGCATCACAGTATTGGATCGCTCATGGTAGCACTCCTCCCGACCTCACTCCCGCCGGCCTCACTCCTGTCGGCCTCACTCCCGCTGACCTCACTTCCGTGTCACTCCCGCCAGTGTCACTCCTGCCGTTGTCACTCCTGCAGGTGGTGCTACTCACGCAGGAGGTATGTCTCCTAGCTTTGTGACTCCACCACGACCATCTTTTCATCCATCTCCTACTCGGTCTAGTAGTAGACATGTGCGTTTGATACCTCAGTGCGATACAGGTTCTAGCCCGTCTCGTAGGTTGAGGTTACGCTTTGGAGCAGGAGGTTCTAGGAGTGGATCTACAGGTAGGTGTGGAGGAGACGACTGTTGTGGAGGCAGTGCGATGAATGTTGTGTCGCCCGCTTCTACTCCTAGGACGAGTACCTCAGATGTAGGTACGCCACACAATATACCTCATGGAACACCATGTACACCTTGGGATGCTCATGACCATGATGACTCCAAGGTGTATAGTATCCGAGATGGAGCTGCGGTGATGAATGCGACTGGCAAAGTAATGCATGCACATATACGATAACTTTGCTCCATACAGTTTGGACACCCTATCATGTTGAAATGGAGTGAACAAGATAAAGATCGGAATTATATCACACAAACGATTTATCAGGAGTTTCGACCAGCCGATGGACAGTCTCTTGTCAGTTCAGAGTGGATTCTGCACACCGCACGTGAGGTTATGTTGTATCGATGATCCGAGGCTCGTGATGCTTTCAGAGCAGGCTTACCAAAGCCTGTATGATTAGATGCTAAGGAGTGGGATATGATTTGCGACGAGCAGTAGTAGACTCCTGACTGATATCGACAGCAGCAAGATACCGCAGCCACACATTTAGATACGGTTGGACCATCACATTTGGGCAGCGACGGATATGATATGATGCGTCATGAGTTGTAAGTACCATTTCATTTATTGAATTTATTTGTGTTAAGTTTCTCATGTATGTTCCTCTAATGTTTTGTATATTTGTTGCAGGAGCTGGCAATGGGTCATCCTCCAACAAAAACGGAGGAGGCTTACAGATATCGTCATGGATTGACTCCACTATTGGAGGACTTGGAGGAAGGCGGTGCAGTCGTTTCATGGGAGCGTTTGCGATGAGGTGATTAATTTATAAACTTGGTTTTTACTTGTTGTTTGTAATTTCATGTGGATTTATCTCATTCCATTAACGTTCTTTGTTGCAGGACTGTTGATATGGAACGTTCTTTGCATGTGTATGGCAATGGCACACCAAAATTTTGTATTTGATTTTTATATGGCAATGCATTGCTTTGCCACATTTTATAAAAGCGTCATATATGACAATGGTTTCCCACACTCTTGTACATGCTTCATTTATGAAATATATAACTTTTTTTGTACATGGTTCATGGTTCATTTTGATTATCTCTTTTCTGTCCAATAATATTCTGTTTTATGAAATCATATTTCGGTTGACATTAGAGTACACACCACATGTATTTGGTTTTTTTTGGGCAGAGTGTATTGTTTTTTGTTAAGCAACATCATGGTAATGTTGCTATAGCAAAAGGCAACACACTCTATCCAAATTTTTTTTTGCAGATATAGTCGTCGGTATATGCGACGATACTCTCAGTAATGTCATCGGAATAAATGTCGGTACACCCAGCGAGCGATGGTATATGCGACGGTACACCCAACATAAGCGTCGATATGACCGTCGGTAATATCGACATTTATACTGACGCCCGTACCGATGCCTATATCGACGCCAATACCGACGATCATATCGATGCCCATACCGATGCCCATACTGGTGCCCATACCGATGTGCATACCGGTGCTTTAGTACCGATGCGCATATCGACAACTACGCCGACGTCGGGGAAAAAATAGGTGCATTCATTTCCCTCAATAAAAACCTCGGTATACGATCGATCTGTTGTAGTGAACTTTTCATTTGGGCATATACAATAATATGCAAGGACACTTTTGAGGTTGTCTTTAAAATTATTGTATGTCCAAAATTTTGTTTACCCTTTTACTCTTAATCCCAACTTTATGGTTTGCGAAGTATCATGAGTGAAAAATTTTGGAACTAAAGCAAATAAATTTGAGAATTTGAAAAAATTATAGGAGATAAAGTTAAGAGATGTAGATAGGGTACGTGCTCTTAACATAAGATACAATGGTTATTGTGAACTGGATATCAAGGAGAGTAAATTCAAAGAAGGTATCTATGAATTAATGTACACCTTACAGCTGATTTTGTATTGATAGAATGTTTAATTAATTTTTCATTGACAGAAAAAATAATACTTTTGTAATTGAACTAGTTGCTATATATGGTCATGTCCTACTCTAGGTTATCTCAAAAGACCTAATTTTGATGAAGTTGGAGCTCTTTCCTCCACAACTTGTTCACCTAACTTTCTTCAAGCATTAGTGTCAGAGAATGTTTCCTCATTTACTTCCTAGGTCTTGTGATCTCTTTCAAGGACTTGATTAGTGCTTCATGCGTGGTTTTCATCACTTATATCCAAAGCACAACTAGAGAAGTCTCCAAGATTGAGGAAAATATAATTGAGTCTACATGCAATTGTATCAATAGAAGTAAGTTTTCTTTTGATGTCCAATCGGTCAATATAAAATGTTAAGGCATCCACATTCATCTTTTGAGAATTTTAATCGATATCTCCCCTTTTTTTTGGGAGTACAATGAATTGGAAATATGCACTCACATACACAACTCACATACCCAACCTCATAACGTTGAGGCACCCATCATGAAAGACTCATGGACATGTTCAGCCAAGACTTGAACTCAAGACTTCCTCCCGCAATTTCAAGGTGTTAGCCACTAAGCTATGCAGGCTCAAATATCTCTTATTCCATCATCCAAAGAATTTAACATGTTGAAGTCTCTCCGAGAAGCACCATAGCAAAGGACAATGTTTGGCACTCTGTATAGTCCACGAGGAGCTAGGCATGAAGGTCAATACCACATAGAAAGGTTGAATTCCTATTCACAGTTGATGTTTCCTTCCTTCAGCTTTCCGATGCTCCATCGCTAAAAGCCTCAAGGGGCGTCTACTGGCAACCCATGTTGGTTAGAGCCGAGGGCCAACGTCGTGTTGTTGTAAGGGAATGGGTTACGGCGTGCGCCTAACTATGGAGTTCACGAATCTTTCTCGAAGGGGACGGAGATCAGATTTCGTACATTGAACAATGAGAGGTATATTATCCAAACAGGCCGAAGACGTGACAATGGAACGAAGAGTGGAGTGGATTTCAGGAGAGAGAGAGAGAGAGAGAGAGAGAGCATCTGCAGATGCCAGGCCGGACGCCATTGATTCTGGTGTTCGATCTGCCATAGGGGCCCCTTCGAGAAACAAATTCTTCGTTCATGTTCTTTGGAATATCCATGAATGAAGCAGAGAGGTTTCATGGGCTTTTCTAGCGCTTAAATCAACCTCTCGCTTAAAACATAGTGCAGCAACTCCATTCCCTGCGCGTGCAAATACACATGGAAACTCCGAGCTCGCCCATTTCTCCTTCCACACTCATGCGCACGAACGCGCACGCGCGCGCGCACACATGCGCGGACAGATTGACTATCTGATATCCATATTCCACTTGCTCCATTATTTTGCTTGTTACTGTTCATACGAAGTAACATGTATGAAACTGCTCCTCAAGATATGGAGATAACACGCAGAAGCATGTGCATGGAGTACGTCGTCTGTATCTTCTAGACAATTCACAGGACCCACCTCCATTTGTACAGGACACAAGGATTGAAGGAGTCGTCTGCCATGCTCTCAGCTCTGAATTTCAACTTTCAGCAATAATTCATGTGGTAATGGGTACAACGGAAAGAGGTCCCATAGGCTTCTACTACCGTTATGTCAACTGTGAATGCCAGCATACCTGATGTAGCCGACGCATTGCCAATGAATTATTCTGTGCATTTATCTGCACATTCAATCTCTCTCTCTCTCTCTCTCTCTCTCTCTCTCTCTCTCTCTCTCTCGCGTTGACACGCACATGCACGGGTATTGGAAAACACGTGCTTTGAATACATGGTGCCGATTCCCGAATATCTAAACAGAAATTCAAAGAGCCCACCATTATGTATTTCTGCTTCTGCTACATAACATGCATTGAGCAAGGTCAACATACGTGTACTCCGACATTTTGCTCATTACTTTTCGCGTGAAGTGAAACGTGAAGTGATATCTATTCATCCAAATGGCTGGTTCCTACTCCGAATTGCAAAAATATGGCGTTCTTCCTCACCATGAGCACACGAATTTTCTATGTTCCTGTCTTGAAGCGGCCGTGTTAAGGAGCCGAAAGACACCGACTATGATACGTTGATAGATCAGAGGTGTCTTCTCTATCTATGTTTTCGTGTTTTGTGTGCGCAGAAGCATCATTTGTTCACCTTCGAACATACGTAAACACGGACAGATGGCTTTAATTGTCGTAGCAGATCGAGAATCGACTTGCTTCGTCTCTTTGTGCTTGCAGATGGTCTGTAGTTGAGATCGAACGTTGCATGGGAGACGACTCAGAGTGAGGTGGTGAAACATTATGTAACTACGTATGCGGAACATAAGGGCTGAAGCTACTGCTTCAATAGCATGACATGATTCTACATCTCAGATGGACGCTTCTTGTTGGGCGTAGGGAACATGAAGTGATATGTGAGGCTGAATGAGTACGCGCGCTCACATGCGGCAGCGGCAATAGCCTCATCTCCATGCTGGTGCTACCCCGGAGGGTTTGAACGGTCGTTTTTTTTTTTTTTTTTTTTTTTTTTTTTTTTTTTTTTTGAGCACAATGAATTGGAAATACACACTCACACTTCCAATCTAGTAAGTAGGTGCACCTATCATGAGAGACTCATAGACATGTCTAACCAAAACTTGAACTCGGGACTTCCTCCCACAGCTTGAAGGCATCAACCACTAGGTGACCCGAGCTCGAACAAGGGTTGAAATGTTGTATGATATTGGTTGATACTTTTCTTCTAGCAATGTCCCTATTCACCAGAAACTTCCTGCACTCTGAAGAATTTGAATCCCACATGCAGAATGGATCACATGAGCATCCAACGGCTGTGAACGAATCATGTTCTCTACTCCTGCGTTGCGTAGAACGAACCACATGATCAATGATCATCCAACGGCTGCGAACGATTTGTAATGCTGTGTACTCCTGCCGCCTGCGTAACAAAAGAAAAAAGCCAACATTATTATCACGTTCGACCGTTCTATTGTGTTTGTCATTCTGATGCAGCGTAAGACATTGATATGAAAATGCTAGATAAAATGAAGACTCTAAACAAGTGCGAGACCCTTTTCCATGAGGAATTTAAGAAAGCCAAAAAATATGTTTACATCTTTTGATTAAGCCTTTTAGCATGTGTCGCAAGAAAAACTTAGATGTCCGTGCAAAAGAAAAAGTATGTGTGTGCAAATGTTGACTCAGTTGGTTGGGCCCTTTGCCTCTCAAGGCGGGGGTAGGGATTCAACCTCTTTGGGCTACAGCTAGACATCCTTCATCAGTTTGTGGTGAGTTGTTAAACCAGCCCCTTGAGGGGATCATTGGGCCTTGGCATTTAAACGAGTTACCTCGTCTATTAGGGCTATCCTTTCCAAGTGTCTACCTTGTTGGGGCTTCAAGCTTTGTATCCTAGTAATTGTTAGGCATCTAACCAGTGCTTTGTGGGGTTTGTTGGGTCCCATGGATGCTATGCCCTTTCATTGTACTTTCAAATTAATTCAAGCTAATTTGAAAGAGTAAATCTCAATGATCGGACTTCTAGCCTTAGGGTTGTAACTTCCTAATATTTACCTTGGTGGGGCTTCAGACTTTGTATCTTAGTAGTTGTTAGGTTTCTAATTAGTGCTTTGTGGGATTAGTTGTGTCCCATGGGTGCTATGCCCACATTTCAATGTACTTTTAGATTAATTCAAGCTAGTTCAAAATGTTAGGAGTGATGGTTGGATGCACTCAAGAAATGAGTTGATGCTGCAAAACCTGCTTCACACCTGCCCTCCTTTGGCTCCAGATATGCTTAGTACACTTTCTTAGCTTCCAAATGACACAAAGAAACCATATATCTACTTTCCAAATGATTTGTGTAATGATCAATCCAAAACAGACAACTTTGCACTTCACAAATTCTAGAAAACTTGCTATTTCTGTAATGACACCTGCTCAGTGTTATGCTCAGTGTGACCAGCACACTAGAAATTGAAACAATTCCTTTTGGGAGTATTAAAGTACCTTAGTAAGCTACTAATCACAAGTGGAATCACTCAAATTGATAAACCGTACACTGAGAAATAAGTTTAGCAAAATTCTGATTACCCCCGACTTTTTAGGAACTCTGCAGACACAGACCAGTGAGCACTTCGAAGCGGATTTCTCCCAAATGGCTGAATGAAATCTTCTGAGATTTTGTATGCTTGTAGAAGACCTTGAGCTGGTTCCAATGAGCTATAGATCTCTTGATTTGGTTCAGTGAGCACTGAGAAATGCTCCTTGGAAGTTGACAGACTTGGAGTAGGAAACACAGAGAACCAGAAATGATGAATGTGTATATATCTATTGATTGATATGATTATACAAGCTCATTAGCATGCCAAGCATGGCTAATTGAGGAGTGGTGGTGTAGGCTATGGAGTAGCACTAACACACACACAGTTACAATGACAAAATGCCTCGGGAAGTGAGCTGAAGTGACAGAACTAACCGCGACTTTTTGATTGTAGCTTTTATAGAGTATGAGTTGAGATTTGAATTTGAATTCAAATTCAAATCTCCTATATTCTCTACTCTAGAATTAAGGAGATATTCTCTCCAGTCATACCACCCAAAAATCCACGACTAATCAATTAGGTGTGATACAAATAAATGCCAAGTCATATAGACCCTTTTTACAATGAGTAAATGGTAATATCACATAAGTATGGGTTCCTATGCCTTATCCTTTAAGTGAAGCCTTGATGACATTTGGCCAAGCTTATCTTCCAAGGTTCCAATGTTCCAAGCCAATGTGTGAAGGCTTGATATGCACCAACAGCTCCCCCTCAAGCCAAACACTTTGGCTTAAGTCTTCTTCTTCATTCTTCAATCACTTCCTGCAATCCAATCATAGATTTGAATCTGCATAACTTGTTTCCATCTAATGCCTTTGTAAGTAAATCTGCACATTGCATATTAGTAGACACATATGTCAATTGAATCTCTTTGCTAAGTAACTTCTCTCTCACATAGTGGTAATGAACCTCTATGTGTTTGGTTTTGGCATGATAAATTTGATTAGCTGCAAGGTGAAGAGAGCTAGTGTTGTCTCCAAAAATGATTGGTGGTCTTGTATGTAGACCTAACTTTGTATATAGAAGCTTCAACCAGATAGCTTCTTGAGTGGCATTGGCAAGCCCTCTATACTCTGCTTCAGTGGATGACAATTCCACTGTAGGTTGCTTCTTGGCTGACCAAGAAATAGGCTTATCTCCTGCAAAACAAATATAACCAGATGTGCTCCTCCTATCATCCTTGCATCCTGCCCAATCTACATCTGAGTAAACTTTAATGTCAATGTCTGATGTATATGGAAAGTACAAACCATGACTTTGAGTTCCCTTCAGATACTTCAAGATCTTCTGTGCTGCCTCTAGGTGAGGTACCCTTGGTTTGTGCATGAATTGACTAAGCACACTAACTCCATATGCTATGTCAATTCTTGTCAAGGTAGCATAGTTCAAACTACCTACCATACTTTGGTATCCTGTGATGTCTTGGACTTCTTCTCCTTCATGAGCACTTAGCTTTAGGTTGACCTCCATTGGAGTAGTAGATACTTTAGCATTCTGCAAGCCAAACTTCTTGACCATATCCTGCACATACTTCTTTTGAGTGATATATATACCTGAGTTGGTGTAGACTAACTCAAGACCTAGGAAGTACTTCAATAATCCAAGATCACTAATCTTGAATTCTTTCATCATCTGTCCTTTGATGTGTCTAATCCCATTGACATCATTGCCTGTAATGATGATGTCATCAACATAAACACACAAGTAGATTACCTCTGTACTACTTCTCTTTATGAATAGAGAAGTGTCTGCTTTACTCATCACAAATCCTTGGTCTAGGAGGTAGGTTGTCAACCTGTAATTCCATGCTCTAGGTGCCTGCTTTAAACCATACAGAGCCTTCTTCAATTTACAAACATAATGTACCTTTTTTGGATCTTCATAGCCAGGTGGTTGTGACATGTAGACTTCTTCAGATATCCATCCATTCAAGAAAGCATTCTTGACATCTAATTGGTACATATTCCAATTCTTGGATGCAGCTACACTCACCAATATTCTGATAGTTGGCATCTTGGCCACAGGAGAAAATGTCTCCTCATAATCAATGCCTTGGGTTTGTGCAAAACCCTTGGCTACCAACCTAGCTTTGTACCTGTTTATTGTTCCATCTGAATTCTTCTTTAGTTTGTAGATCCATCTGGATCCTATTACCTTCATAGAGTCTTTCTTGGGTACCAAGTCCCAAGTATCACTTTCCTTGAGAGCTTCCATCTCTTCATCCATGGCTTCTCTCCATTCTCGTTTGGTAATTGCTTCTTCATAGGTACCTGGTTCTTCATTCAACAAGTCCTTTGCAAGATATACAGAATGTTTAGTTACAAGTGATGTGTCATACCCAAATCTGATAGGCTTCTTCTTTTCTCTCTGAGATCTCCTCATTGCTTGAGTTGAGGATTCTGGTTTATCTTCTAGTTGCTTCATCTTCATCTTTCCTTTGGACTTCCAAGCCTTGAACTCTTCAAGGTTTATTGTATCATCATCATCTGAGCTTGGATCTTCTTGCTGAATTGGTTCCTCCTTGGTGAGCTTTGGAAAATCTTCTTCCATGTCATAGGGTAGACTCACTTTCCTGCATTCATTCTCATACCAAGAGTCATTCTCATCAAAGATGACATCTCTGCTTACCTTAAACCCTTTGTTTGTTTGGTTGTAGAATCTGTATCCCTTTTGGTTCAAATCATAACCAATGAAGATACATTTTTCAGCCTTGGGATCTAGCTTTCCCCTTACCTGTGAGGGAATATGCACATATGCTACACAACCAAAGATTTTGCAATGATCCAAAGAGGGTCTCTTACCATGCCAAGCTTCATATGGTGTCATGCCATCAAGTGATTTGGATGGCAACCTATTGATGAGATAAGTGGCAGTGGATACACTCTCTGCCCAAATATAATTTGGCAACTTCTTTTCATTAAGCATATACCTAGCTGTTTCTACTATGAGTCTATTCCTTCTTTCAGCTACCCCATTTTGTTCAGGTGAGTACCTTGTAGTGATCTCCCTTTTGATGCCTCTTTCCTGCAAGAAATCTTCAAACTCATTGGAGAAGTACTCTCCTCCACCATCTGACCTTAGCTTCTTCAAGCTTCTTCCTGTTTGATTTTCAACAAGTGCAAGATACCTCTTGAAACAATTAAACACTTCATCTTTATGCTTCATAAAGTATAAAATGGTCCACCTGCTATAGTCATCAATGAAGGACACATAATACCTTGAACCTGAAATGGAAGGATCCTTGCTAGGTCCCCAAACATCTGTGTGTACCAAGTCTAGATAGTCTTCATGCATGAAACCTTTCCTTGAATAGGGTAACCTGTGAGACTTACCAAATTGACATGATCCACACTTGTATATCATGTGTTGCTTGGACACATTAGGTATCCCAAGCACACATTGATCCCTGCACATTTGCTTTAGGGTTCTTTCACCTATGTGCCCTAATCTCTTGTGCCATATTTCTAACTCTGAAAGTGTCTGATCCTTGTAATTATACAAAGCAATGTTCTTGGTATCTTCTAGCTCAAATGTAAATAATCTACCTGATTTCTCCCCTTTGGCTATCCTTCTGAATCCATGTCTTGGGTCCTCCACATATGCTCCATGTTGTGTGAATCTGACCTGCAAACCTTTCTCCACAATCTGACCAACACTCATTAGATTCTTAGTGATGGTTGGTACATAGAGTACCCTACTCAATAGGTTCTGGTTACCATCACATGTCTTCACATTTCCAATCTTAACAACAGAATGTTTAGTGTCATCACCTGTTTGTACCTGATGTTTGCCCTTGGGCTCTTCCAAATCAGAAAGTAGTGCCACATTTCCAGCTACATGGTTAGAACATCCTGAGTCAATATAAAATAAATGATCATCATTTGTACCTGCCTTGGAGGTCATATTCATGATCAATAGGGAGTCATCTTGCTCCTCTGTATAGTTGTTGTAGTCTCTTCTATTTCTGAATCCACCTTGGTAATTACCATTGTGGTTGTGATTGTAGTTGTTGTTGTATGAATTGTTGTATCCATTGTAGCTTTGGTGTTGATTGAATCTGCCTCTCCCTTGAGAGTATCCACCTCTTGAGTAGCCTCTTCCTCTCTGATTTTTGTAGTTCTTGTGGCATTCATCTGTGGTATGATTGGACAATCCACAAATGTTGCATGGTGATGAGTTGTAGGATCTCCCCGTACCTGACTTACCTCCTCTGCCTCTTCCTCTAGAAGATCTACCTCTCCCTGCATAATTAGCTTGGGAGGTAGAGCCTTCTTCATCCTGTTTCTTCCCTTTACCTTTATCTTTAACTTTCTTATCAGTATAGAGAGCAGAGGGATTGTTACCTTTTGATTGATCTCCAGCCTTTGTAAACTTTGCTTCATGTGTAAATAGTTGGCCCATGAGTGTTGTGAGATCAGGGGTATGCATGTCCATATAGAGGTCCATTGCAGTGGTGAAACTTTCCCACTTATCATCTGCCTTGAGTCCATTTGTTACTTGCCTGACTATTTGCTCCTCTTCAATCTCCTCTCCAATGCTTGCTAATTGGTCTGCCACATCTTTGATCTTTGTCACATACTCTGAGACTGATTGCTTGGGCTGCTTCCTAAGGGTTGTGAACTCAATCCACAATTGATTCTTCCTGGCCCTTGTGTTGGAAGAAAAGTAGTTTGACAAGGTTTCCCAAGTCTCTTGGGAAGTCTTACAATTCCTTACATGAGGTAAAAGAAAATCAGATATAGAGTTTAAGAGATAAGACCTTGCCAAAGCATCTTTTGCACACCATTGGTTGAGTCTTTCATGTTCATCCTTTGTGGGTAGTCCTCTGGTCTTGAATGAGGGCAATTCCTCATCTCCTGATATGTATCCAAATAAGCTTCTCCCTTGTAGATAGTTCTTCATTCTCAATGACCAAGCCTGATAATTGTTTCTGTCCAATTTGTCAATGAATGAAGGGAAACCATCACCCATGTTTACCTTCTTTGCTCTGATACCACTGTTAGGAGTGATGGTTGGATGCACTCAAGAAATGAGTTGATGCTGCAAAACCTGCTTCACACCTGCCCTCCTTTGGCTCCAGATATGCTTAGTACACTTGCTTAGCTTCCAAATGACACAAAGAAACCATATATGTACTTTGCAAATGATTTGTGTAATGATCAATCCAAAACAGACAACTTTGCACTTCACAAATTCTAGAAAACTTGCTATTTCTGTAATGACACATGCTCAGTGTTATGCTCAGTGTGACCAGCACACTAGAAATTGAAACAATTCCTTTTGGGAGTATTAAAGTACCTTAGTAAGCTACTAATCACAAGTGGAATCACTCAAATTGATAAACCATACACTGAGAAATAAGTTTAGCAAAATTGTGATTACCCCCGACTTTTTAGGAACTCTGCAGACACAGACCAGTGAGCACTTCGAAGCGGATTTCTCCCAAATGGCTGAATGAAATCTTCTGAGATTTTGTATGCTTGTAGAAGACCTTGAGCTGGTTCCAATGAGCTATAGATCTCTTGATTTGGTTCAGTGAGCACTGAGAAATGCTCCTTGGAAGTTGACAGACTTGGAGTAGGAAACACAGAGAACCAGAAATGATGAATGTGTATATATCTATTGATTGATATGATTATACAAGCTCATTAGCATGCCAAGCATGACTAATTGAGGAGTGGTGGTGTAGGCTATGGAGTAGCACTAACACACACACAGTTACAATGACAAAATGCCTCGGGAAGTGAGCTGAAGTGACAGAACTAACCGCGACTTTTTGATTGTAGCTTTTATAGAGTATGAGTTGAGATTTGAATTTGAATTCAAATTCAAATCTCCTATATTCTCTACTCTAGAATTAAGGAGATATTCTCTCCAGTCATACCACCCAAAAATCCACGACTAATCAATTAGGTGTGATACAAATAAATGCCAAGTCATATAGACCCTTTTTACAATGAGTAAATGGTAATATCACATAAGTATGGGTTCCTATGCCTTATCCTTTAAGTGAAGCCTTGATGACATTTGGCCAAGCTTATCTTCCAAGGTTCCAATGTTCCAAGCCAATGTGTGAAGGCTTGATATGCACCAACACAAAAGACTAGATATCAACGATTGGACTTCCATTATTAAGCATCTAAACCATGCTTTGTGGGATTCGATGGGTCCCATGAGTGCTATGCTTGCTTTTTTTTCATCACTAACCTATTGTAGAAAATCCTACCAGCGTAAACATTTTCTTACTTTGTGCAAGCCAAGGAGTCCTTGAGCTTGAGGACCTTAGGTAGAATCTATATTCCGAATTTCATAATTTTTGCATTCCGTTTGAGCCTTCACATTAGCTTTAGAAGATTTTTTAACTATGCGGGACACTAGTTGAAACTGGACGAAAATCACTTGAAAGCTATAAAAGGAGCTAGAGAGCTCATTTTTGAGGTAGCTTGAGAGAGTTGGTAAAAGATTAGAGGTAGAGCTCATTTTTGAGGTAGATTGAGAGAGTTGGTAAAGGATTAGAAGAGTTAAGAGAGTTCATTTGAAATCATTGTTGAAGCAATCAAGATATACTATTGTTCCACTCTACCTCCTTTACATTGTGTGTGTATGTGTGTGTGCATCTTCTGTGCTTTTCACCTTTACATCTACACACATCACCTGCTCACGATCTTTATATCACCCTCGTGTCTCCACAAACTGACAATTATGAGGTGGATCTCCATCGCCATTGATACTCATCATTGTTATATGAGTAATAGAAGCATCAACTGATAGTGACACATAGACCTCAACAAAAGGGTGTTTTATAATTCAGAATTGAACCATCATGGAGATAGCAAGATTCATGTTCAAAGGAAAAGGGTTGCCTATTCAAACCTAGGCGGATGCCTTCACATTAGGGCAAAAAACGATCGAAAAGGACTGTTTGCTAATGACGGATTAAGGAAATTGGCAAATAGAGTCTTTCCACGTGTACAAGAACATAACATTGCTGTCTCCTTTAACCATATCAAGAGATTCTTTTTTTAAGACAATATGCTCTAAAAGCATCGCTAAAGTGATGAAGATTCTTGTATTCAGTGTACAATTTTTTGGTTTGATGCAAAAAAAGATATTTTTGCACACCACACAATGCATATTTTTAAATTTCCAAGAAGAAATTGATTTTTGAAGATACGAAATATTTTTGGGTTCACAAAATTCCATGGTCATTCGGCGACAGGGTTTACATCAAATCAAAAGTTTCCATGTGTACAAAGCCGTTTTATCTATAAATACTGGCAAAGTTTGTGAATGTCAGTTTCTCGCTTTGAGCATTCTTCTTCTTCTCAATTCGAATGGCTTCTTCTTCTCGTCGTCCTTCCACTTGTGTAACCTCATGTGAGGATTCTTTGTGGAAACCTCTTTCTATGAAGGCAAATGAATGTGTAACTATGCTTCCTAGCTGCAGAGGTGCCCATAAAGTCAAGCGTGCTAAAAGAGATGACACAAGAAACCATTAGAGGGGACGCATTCTCAATTTCAAATTGAAGAGATGTAGTTGGTTTGCAAGAGTACAAAATGTGTACAACGTTAAGGATCTTGTTCTAGAAAATCATATGCAATTCCCTTCCTACTGTAAGTGAAGTTTTACAATGCTCTTCTATAATTTTCGTTGTTTTTGTATAACAACATATATGCTTTTGTATTGCAGAGATTTTTCCTTCCAATATTGTGGAGTGGCAACCTGTTGAATGTTTTACAGGAACATTCAGAGTTCTTCATAAGGAATATGTAGAACTTATGTATGCAGACAGATCTGTTCAATTTTTCAATAGCATAGAGTTATTTGTCCATTTTGCAGATTATCAGGTGCCATCAGGGAGGAGCTCTTATGGAAATCTTGTACATCTGCCTGCTCCTTGCATCTCTTCATTAGATTGGGATGCTCTTGATCATTCAGCAATTTCAAGTTTTCTATGCAAAATGAAATTTGACATCCAAAAGGCAATGTTAGCAAGCCAAATTTTGAGAAGGATAAAGATTCAATGGTTTTTGCCTATTCATGTTTTTGTAGCATGCTTTAAAAACATGTTATTACAGGAAACAAAACAATGTGATTGAATAGGAGAGTCTCTATTTCAGAGATTGATGATGTTTTGCAGAAGGTGGAAAAAAAAGCTTGGACTCTGGATAGCCTTGGACTCAGAGGAGAGCTGTCTAGAATTTGAGTTAGAAGTACTGATTCATCCAAATTTTCAATCTAGGAAAATAATTATCACTGCAAATTGGAAACTTAGAAATATAAAGGAGCTCCTAGAATACCTTAATGAGGTATCATCACAATTCAGATTCTCAATTGATGATGCAATATTTAACATTAGATCAGACAAAACATTATCTTGCATAACTTGCCTGCCACCCAGGGTGATCAAGTTCCAACCATTAAGATTGTAACAAGTCTAAAAAAAGTTGATTGAATAGAAACCAAGACATTCTTACATAATATATCAACCTCTTTTAGAAGCTTTTTTTCATACTTCCATTGGTTTTTCTTTACAGAATGGTGACTAAGAATGTGACTAATTACATCACCTCAATTATATCTTTTTATGGATTATATTCATATTGGCATTTTTTTTTGTTTAATTTCAACATTCTGATGAGGTTTCTATTGTGCAATGATTATATAGGAACTTGCATGAGTAAATTCTAGGTGAGTCAAGAATATAAAACAAGACATTCTTACATAATATATCTCCTCTTTTTAGAACCTTTTTTTCATACTTCAATTGATTTTTCTTTGCAGGATGGTAACTAAGAATGTGAATGATTACATCACTTCAATTATGCCTTTTTATGGACTATATTCATATTGGCATTGTTTAATTTAATTTCAACATTTTGATGAGGTTTCAATTGTGCAATGATTATACAAGAACTTGCATATGAGTAAATTCTAGATGAACAATACTTTTACTTTTCAATAACTAGTTTCAATTGAGGTATCTGGGTCTATCCAATGTGCACATTAGAAATTCTCCATGCTTTTTTGGCCTCAAGGTATGCATGAGAAACTCTCCATGGTGCACATAATGAGGAATATTAAAGAGGGTGGAGAACCTAGTGCAAATTCCAATTCAAGTGATATTCCAAATATGTAGAGCATGAAGTTTAGTCATATTACAATGTAGACGAGATTAGAGAAGATGATCGATTCAAGCAACTAGGGAAATTCGAGCTCGTTGGATTGTCCTAATCGCTTGAATCGGTCGTGTATTACAAACTACCAAAACATGCTTCGATGCTATGAAAAAATGGAAAAGATTGGATGACACGACTGATACAAGTGATACGAGCCATCCAAAATTCTCCGATTGCCCATATCGCTTGTATCGGTCATGTCATAAAAACTTCTTTATCCTCTTCACATTTAATTTTTCAACAAGAATAAAGCAAAAAACACACAAAATACAAACATTTTGATGACACGACCAATTCAAGCGATTAGGACAATCCGACATGTCCGATTGCCCTAATCGCTTGAATTGGTTGTTGTTGGGGGATTCTTGGACAAGAAGGAATTTGAGTGTTTATAGGAGAAAAGGGAAAGACAAGAAGAAAGATACACACTGGAAGCCTCTGCCGATTGATTATAATAAGACAAATACAATGTGAAGCACAATACAATCCAATGCTTCTGTGCAAAATCCCACAGAGTGCTCAGTTACAAAATACCAAATACCCAAGGGACTTGTTGTTGCCGGCCTCCTCTGCACCAAAGCTCCACCTTCTCCAAGCCTGCACTTGTGCACACCTTGCACCAAGCTTCCACTAAGGGGGAGGGATGGATACCTTCTGTCGGCACGCACACACTTCAATAAGACCTTGGGATCCTTGGGAAACTAGCTTAGCACTCCTCTGCACACTTCCTTGGTCACTCTTCATGCACACCTTGCACTTCACTTCTCCGCGTCGCACACTGGGTGTCTCTTGCACTTCTCCCTCTTGCTCCACTTAAACTATGCTTACCTTGCTTAGTCTTAGAATAGTCCAAGAATAGTCCTTGCCTTGATTTGAGTGTCGATTCACGTACGCTCCTAACTGCAAGAGTATCTTGGTGCTCAGTTTGATGTCCCAAGATTTTCTTCTCAAGTGGCAACCAACGAATCCCTGTTTTGTCCTGTAGTGACTTTAGGCTAAAACAAAAATTTTAATTGGGGGGCCATACTTTACTTCTGCGTACGCTGCCGCTTCACATACCTTCACATTTTCCTTTTAAGTATTCACTTTTGCACTTAAGAGAGGGTTCACCAGAACCTTCCAAAACACTTTAAAAACACTTTGAACCTTAGGGAAATTAGAGAAATACCTCTGCAACCTGCAACCCACTTTCTCCAATTTATCCTTTGTGGACAATTGATTGTGCACTACCTGTGCACTTTGACACCTGCACTTTAGCACTTTGACTTTGCACTTGTTGACTTTGACCTTGACCTTGTTGACTTTGACCAACTTGACTTTGACCTTTTGACTTTGATTGTGATTGACTTTGAATATGGTTGACTTTGGCTAATATGACTTTTATGGACTCAACAGTTGCCCACCACCTAATGTGCTCTCCGTCCCCGAGAGCTACAACCAAAAATCTGAGCATAGAGGACACCATGATTATGGAGCTGCAAAATCTTCAAAAGGACACCAAGGCCACCAGAGACAGGAGAGAACAAGCACCGGAGAAGAACCAAAAGGGGGATTTTTTCATGGAAGCTGCCCTATACTCAGCCTCACAACTGGAAGTGGCCACAGTAGGCTGCTTCTTGCTCAACCAAGATATACATGAGCTACCAAGCATGAAGCAAAAACCACTGGTGGACACACGAGTGTCATAGCAACCAGCCCAATCTGAGTCAGAAAAAGCATGCAAATATGGCGGTAGTGATCCCCCCTTGGGATAAAACAACCCAAGTAGCCGAGTACCACTCAAGTAGCAAAAGATGCGCTTAACCGCTTTCCAATGCGTGACTCTTGGGCAATGCATAAACCTGCTCATCTGTGAGACAGCAAACTGAATATCTGGCCGAGTAATGCATAAGTAAATCAAGCATCCAACAGCCTGCTGATAGAGAACAGCATCAAATGCATCTCCAGCATCATGAAGACTCAATCGTAAACCTGTCTCCATAGGAGTGGCAATAGGCTTACAGTCTTCAAGGCCAAAATGCTGCAATAATGTGTCAATATATTTCGTTTGACACAAAGCCATTCCACCATCAACGTGCATAAACTGAATGCCCAAATAGTGATGCAAATGCCCCAAATCAGACATCTCAAATGAGGCATGCAAATCAGCCTTAAAATCAGCAATATGTGTCTCAATAGGACCAGTGAGCAGCATGTCATCAACATAGACAACAATGATCAGAAGCACATCATTAGCACGTTTAACATATTAGGTGCTTTCAATTGGACTGTTCTCAAAACCATGTGCAATCAGATAGGCATGTATCTTCTCATACCAAGCACGTGGTGCTTGCTTTAAACCATATAATGCCTTCTTTAACCTGCAAACCTGGTTTTCATGCCCTTTCTGCACAAAGCCACGGGGCTAAAAAACATACACTTCTTCATGCAAGTCACCATTTAGAAATGCTGTTTTAATGTCCAACTGATGTACATTCCAACCATGATGGGCTGCAAGTGCACAAATGCTCCGAACAGTAGTCATACGGCATGTAGGTGCAAAGGTCTCATCAAAATCAATGCCTCTTTCCTGCGCATAACCCTTTGCAACAAGCCTAGCCTTATACCTGTCAACTGTACCATCAGGTTTACGCTTCAGCTTGTATACCCACTTAGTGCCAATGGCCTTCTTGCCAGGAGGCAAGTCACATAAAGACCATGTACCATTCTTCATTATAGCATCATATTCAGATTGCATAGCAGCCATCCAATTTTCTGAATTTTGTGCTTCATCAAAAGAAACAGGCTCATTCTCATCACAGAGACTAGATGCAGCCATAGCATAGCAATCTGATGCAAAGGAGGCACTATGAGAGCCTGCACGAGTACGATATGACAAAGGTGCATCTAATTTGCTGTCACGCAAAGTCTGCACCAACCATTTTGGCATAGTTTTTGCCTGCTCAATATCAGCTCTCTCATCAGCAAGTGCATCATGTAAATCTGCATCAGAAATGGAATGATCTGCATCATCATATGAAACCTGCAAAGGCTGAGAAGTTGCCTCATTAGGACCAGCACTAGCCTGTCCACCTGTAAAAAGAGGCATCAAAGTATCATACATGTCTTTGGAGCTAACAGATGTCTCCTTAGTACATGAAAGCAATGGCTGAATAGCATCTTCCACAAAGACAACATCACGGCTAACCAGAATGCGTTTAGTCTGTGGATGATACAGACGATAGCCTTTACTTTCAGAACTGTACCCAACAAAAATACATTTTACTGCCTTATCATCCAATTTTCTGCGATGTTGTTCAGGCACTAATGCATATGCCAAACAACCAAAAACACGCAGATGAGCAACAGATGGCTTGCGGTCATGCCAAGCCTCATATGGAGTGATAGACTGCAACGCTTTAGTGGGACACCTGTTCAGTACATATGCTGCACACATGACAGCCTCAAGCCAGAAACTATGTGGTAAAGCCTGACTTTTGACCATGCACCTCGCCATCTCCATGAGTGACATGTTCTTTCGTTCAGCAACTCCATTCTGTTGAGGTGTATACGGTACTGTACACTGGTGTTTTATCCCACGTTCAGCCAGAAATGCATTAAAATCTGAAGACATATATTCCCCCCCTCGATCAGAACGGAGGGTGCCCATTTTACATGCTGATAGATTTTCAGCCAAAACCAAAAACTGTTTGAAGCACATGAACACTTCGGACTTTGCTTTGAGTGGATATACCCATGCATGCCTGGAAAAATCATCAATGAAAGTCACGAAGTAAAGGTAATTTCCAAAAGAGGGTGTTTGCATAGGACCACAGACATCACTATGTACAAGCTGCAATTTCTGCATAGCCCGAACTGAACCATCTTTTGGAAAGGAAGAATGCTGCATTTTGCCCAAAATACAGCCTTCACAAACATGTTTTCCAGGTGCCTCAAGTTTGGGCAAAGAGGACATCATTTCAGATTTCTGTAGGCGTAACAAACTAGCAAAATTTAGATGACCAAAGCGTGCATGCCAAAGCTTTGCATCTGACATAGCCTGAGAATCATGAACTGCACATGCCGAATCATTCACAGATCTTTCATAGTCTATGAGCTTATACAGCCCACGACATAAGATGCCAGAAGCAATAATCACATCACCATTTGAGAGATCATGGACTGTACACCTGTCATCAACGAATTTCACAACCAAGCCAATCTTGGCTAATGCAGAAACTGATAACAGGTTCTTTTTGATCCCTGGCACAAATAAAGCATCTGACAAAGTGAAAGAACTACCATCAGCAGTAGTCAGAATGATCTTACCAACTCCCATAACAGGATAAGAGGAGTTCTTGGCGCATGTGACAGTATTCCCTGTAGGGGCAGGCTTGAGTGAAGAGAAGAAACTGTGCTGCGAGGTAATATGTTTGGTCGCCCCACTGTCAAAGTACCAAACATCTGAGTCTACTGCAGACATGCACTGATCATGAGAAGATGGGTCAAAACTGCAGACAGTAGTAAATGCCCATTCTTCTTCCTGCACAAGATTTGCAGACTCTGTTTTTGGTGTAGAGGCTTCTGCAACAACCATTCCAGCCTCTTTCTTCTTTGCCTCTTTAGCAGCCAGTTTTGGACAGTTCTTTATAATATGATCATTTCCTTTACAGTACTTGCAGAACAATTTCTGCTTTTCTGATTTCTTCTCATCTTTATCCTGGTTCTTCGATTGTGCAGCATTTGCAGATTTCTGCTTACTAGTAGAAGAGCTCCATTTTCCTTTGCCCTTCTGACTAGCTAGGAAAGCTTGATCTGCAACACGCATAATGGACCTGTTCTGCCTGGACTGATCTTCCTGCAACAGAACAGAGACTAATTCCTCAAATGACAAGGCATTCGGATTGCCTTTCATCATCAATCGAAGAGTAGAGGCAAAACTCTGATATGAATCAGGAAGGCCATTCAGAACGGTCTGCACAAGTGAGCTATCTGGTATAACCTCATCAGCAGAAATCAATTGTTCCTTCAGGTCTTTGATCTTTGTAAGAAAACTGTCCATCGAATCACCTTCATTCATGTGCTCACTCTCCAACTGTTTTCTGAGGTAAGCAACACGAGCCTCATTCCTAGCCTGGTACAAAGTGGTAAGTGTATCCCAAGCATCCTTTGCTGTTCTGCAAGAGCGAATGTGAGGAATAATGGCACGTTTGACAGACAAGGCTATCAATGCATGTGCCTGGGCATCTCTGCCATCCCAACGAATCTGCTCTGCAGTAGGTGCAACAGAAACAACAGCACGAACAGGAATCTGCGGAATATCATCTTCGACACCATCTTCATCAGCTCCAGTACCTCCAGCACCTGTATTTGTAGTACCTGTAGTCGCAGGTGTAACAGGACGTCTTTCAACACCCTGCACAATGTTCCACAGTCCTTTTGCAACCAGTACATGTCGCATCATATAAGCCCATAATGGGTAGTCGGTACCATCCAACTTATCCTCAACAGCCAACATACGGAATACATCACTGCTTTCAGCCATGGCCGGTGACTAAAATACCTTGATGCAGAAAATTGACTGTATCTCAAAAAGTTGAACGGAACTGCCCAGACGAGTTCTGCTAGACCCTAGCAGACTTCGAGATGCTTAAACTGGCGAACAGAAACTGGTATATACCTTTGGCACAAAAGGACGAAATAGCCTGCACAAGCGCTGCGATAGTGCGTTCGGAGGCCGAAACAAGCTCAGATCGTGATTTCGGCACCACAGAGAGAAGCAGTTTTGATCTCGGAAACACCTTGAGTATGCTCACCAAATTTCGTGCGAATCTAAGACTGCAAACGGAGGAGTGTCGACGGCACCCTAGAAGAAGCGACGACCTGCTCTGATACCAATTGTTGGAGATAGACGTCTGCAGAAGCACGCGAACAACACAAGGAAGAAGAAGAAGCTTGGAGCACAAACACACAATACTGAATGTATTACTAGAGAATGTACAAAGATAAGTAGCCCATTAGGGCAATAGGCGTATATACAAGCCGGGGGAAAAAAACCTCCTAAAGAGGGAAAAAAGTGCCCCGGCGGTCCTAGAGTGTTCACACACATCACTACCTAAATATATCAACAGGAAGGTAGCGCAATCGATCCACAAAATTCTAAAGTGGTTTTCCAAGTCCTAGTCCAAGATCATTGCTATATGTGGAGGATTAGGTTGGGAGGAAACACATTTGTCTTGTCGATTTGTGCATCCTAGCTTTTCGGAGCACAACTTCCTTGGCTAGATTTAGATAATGACATTCTAGAGCTTCCCAATCAATGAAAAGAAGGCACTTAGTCTTGTGTCTTCAGATTGAGTGAGACAATTGAGTGCCACATCACAAATCAATTAGATGTTTGACTTTAATCTTATGCCCAACACTATTCTTCCTCCCACATAAGTGGCACACATGAAAATGTACGAAGAACTTTTCTCACAATTTTTTTTTGAGAGTAAAAGAATTTGAAATGTCCAATGAGTGGAACTTGAACCCAGACACTTTGCCCCACATCGTTCAAGGCATACCGCTACACCACACCCATTTAGACATTACTTGATTACTAAATGAAAGTCTTCAATTGACTCATACCTGCTTGTTTTCTACCTATATTCTTCACGTAATGTGATGACACATGTAGTGCATTGATGCTTGTTCTTTGTTCTTGTTTGAATCCATGGGATACACCACCAATACATCTTTTGCAAAGTTTGTTCAATGTTTTTTTGGAGAGTACAATGAATGAAAAACACACACACCCAACCTCGTAAGGTAGAGGCACCCATACGTTTGGATACCCCCGAAGGCTGACCATATCGAGTAAATGGGACTTGAACCCAAGCACTCTGTCTAACGGCGTTCAAGACTTACACTACACCACACCCGTTTGGACATGTTCAATGATTTCATATGAGGGAAACTTTAGAACAACTTAGACATTCTGGGCAGTGGGAACGCAAGCTTTTCGGTTAGGCAATATGATTGATCTCTTTTTGTGCTTTTGTTGAGTCGCATCTCCCATGATCGTCGTATTGACAGTCACTGACAGTCCATAAAACGGACAATCTATTTTCCCGCCCAAAGCCGGTAGAGTGAACGTGTCGACTTTCTATTGGTGTACGCCTGCTTTGCGTACGTGTTTTAAACACGATTGGCGGGCGTGCGAAGCAGCGTGACCCTCGATCACGCGAGAATTGTAGGGCCCAGATTCGAGCTGATCACGTCTTTGGTGTCGTGCAGAAAGGAGGGAAAGCTTTAAATCCGTCGGAGAATTCGATGGCACGTAACCGGGATTTTCAATAACGCAAGATTAGGGTTTTCGTTTCTGTACCTCTCATCAGCTGCTCTCTTGAAGTTGATGCGGAGCTCCTCCAGTTCTAAAGTAGAGCTACTTATGCAGTCCATGCTTCAAGCGTGAAAATATTGAATGCGCACATTCTCTGTCGAGGCGGGCATTGTCGTACCTTGCGAGCGATTGCCTCTGAGTACCTCACTCCTCGCAGTGCGCTCCTCTACTCTAATCCACGGGAATCGATGTATACTTCTGGAAATGCGTACCACAGTCGCTTGTTTTCTGAGGTTGAGAATTTCATCTAAGTCCTTTTGAGTTTGTCATCGCTGCCTTTGGACGCCTTGAGCCCTCATTGCGACACTGTAGTTCTAGTGTACTTAAGTCTCTGCAGGAAAATCTAGTCATGGAGGCTGATCGACTCAGTACTCCTGGGTATACAGATCACGATTTCATTAGAGATGGAGAAGGCGACGGAGGGGAAGAGGATCACGTGGCAGGTCTTGTGGCGCAAATACATGCCATATTAGAAGAAGATAATGATGACAACCATGGAACATACTCGAATATCTGCTATCCGTACCCGAATACTCAGGTGCCTATGCATCTCTTTCCGATCGAAGGTTGCTGTCTCTGTTGCCATAACATTTGATTGTTTCTGAATCGATTGTTTGAGGAACCGGTCGATGGGATCCTCCGCCCATAAATTAAATTCTCCATGCGGAGGTGTATTCCACTGTGGCATGTTGTTGTTAAAGATAGCACTGAGCAACAGTGAGCAGATGGCATGCGTCTCCGTGTTCATAGTTCTTTCTTAGTTCCCTATGAGGGTCTAATGGGCTACTGATCTTGTGTCAAACTTCTGCATTCTCGTATCCATTTGAAATCCTTTCGTGTATTCCCTCATTCAAACAGGTGTTTTGGATCATGTTTTCTCGTGACATTTTTTTAGGTTTGTGTAACTTGTCTGTTGACCCGACTTCTGCATTATGACGTTGATAATTTCTGACTAATCTCAAATAGGTTTTTAATATCGCGGTTTTAACGCTTTTCAGCTTGTGAACGAGGCCTCGCCGGATCCATCGGATACTATTAGTAGTGCTCAGCATACAGTGCCCCTCACTAACGAAGGGTTCGTAGCGCAAAATCGAGCTATGGAACTTCTATACTTGGAGCTTGTAAGATTGAAGATGGAAGAGTTGTCAGTTGCACAACAACGACTCGCTTTGTACCAAAAGGCCCTTCTAAATGCTGGATATGTACACTACAATCCTACCTATGTAGGTGCAGATAACTTGAATCTTCGAACCGCAGGACTTGGAGAACCGAGGCAGTCCACTCTTGAGATGTACAGTCAGGTATGGTTGGGTTTTGGAGCGTCTCCTGCAGATGACCTTTCTAGCGCTTAATGAATTCTATATGTATGTAGATTTCAGTAATTTCCGTCTCAAAGGTCGGTACTTTTCTTTTCCAGATTGTGACTGCCGATATGTGTCTGGAATCCAATGGTGTTAAGCAGAGTAAGGTATCCACCCAGATGTTTGGTAGTGATTCTGAGTCTGATACGTTATGTAGCAGAAACTACCCTGTGAAATCCATAGTGCCCCAGGCTGGACGTTACTTTCGTGAGTCAGGTGGAACAGGCGTATTTCTTCCTCGCTGTAAGTCAACTACTCGAAACCTGCGTATGATCGACAACAGACGTAAGCTAGGTAAGTTGTCCTTGATCTTGTGTGTGCTATTTTTCTCATCTTCACGTCGTTCGCATCTCATTGGGTTGTCTAATTCTCAAAGCTCATTCTGTGTCACGTGCATATCGTTCTACATTTCATCTCAATTGTTGTTTAGCATTTTGGCTGAAAAAGTGCAACATTTTTGAATTTTATCATTTCAACAGATGCCCAGATGCCTGCGCGATGCACCAAAAGTGTTCTCCACAGCAAGAAAAAGGAAAACGTTTCTTGCTCCTCGATACAGTATACATCGTACCCTCAAATGCCAGAAGCTCCCCCTGATAGCAGGAGCTTGCCTCCTGATTGGATGTATTGAAGTCATGCTTAGCTGCCTTATTAGGTGTATATAATCCGTAGTATCTTCCTAACAGTAGGAGCTTCTGTACTGACTGAACACAGGAGATAACTAATAACTGTTCTTATTCGGTAGTGCTCTCAACCAGCGAGCCTACTTCACCGAATAAACCTCTCACACCATATATATCATTTATAATACATATAAGCGGAGATGTTACTGATCAATGACCTCGCAGATCTGCTCCCTCCTGTGACAATAACTGCGAATCATGGATTATGGTTATAATGTTTATTTTCTATGCTACGCTTGGTACACAGTGATTCGGTTTCTCAAATGTAGTCTCTTTAGCGTAATCTGTTTAAATCTTACTATTTTTCGTAAAATTGAAGCTCCATAGCTGCGTCGTTTTTTCTGTTGGCCTTGTGATGGGCATTGTAACCCCCTCCCATCAATCTTGATGATTGAAATTAGGGTCTCGAATCACATTTTGCGCTCTGGTTGTAATACTAAGTCCTTTGAATGACGTAGAATGAATGCAGTTCGAACTCTGGTCGTAATTCTTCTGTTGGGAATGCCCTTTGCTATCTTTCTCAACCAGAGAATTGATTGTATGAAATGCATGTGATGCGGAAATTGTTTCCGCAGATTGGTGCTTCTGGTATATGCAGCAGTAAGGTCATAGGACCTTCCCTGTGAGGGATTTTGTTGCAAATTTCTGTATTGAATGTCATACGACCTTACTTGGGAAAGACACAATGCAAATTCCTAAATTTAAGTGGCGCAGGGAAAATTTAGAGGTGGGTGGCCTTGGAGTATTGGTCTCTGCTTCAATTCTAAGCTGTTGCCTCTTTTGTTTTCCAATTGTGTTGTGTTTGATGACATTTATAGTTGTCCATACATGCGTTATTGGTGTCTATTCTGGATCGTAAGAAAGTCTTGCTGCCCTTTCTTTTTGTTGGGCTCCTTTGTTGTCTGCATTTATCCTTTGTTTTATATTTGACTAGCATTAATGATAGGGAGTTGATGGTAACTAGTACAGATATTCCGTTATTTCTAACAAGTAAAAAACAACCATCCTCGCAGCAGTTTGAACCTGGTTGAACATGTCTAAATAAAATGCAAGGTACTCATCCTATTAGATGTGAGATAATTCATCATTTTTAGAGGTGGGTGGCCTTGGAGTATTGGTCTCTGCTTCAATTCTAAGCTGTTGCCTCTTTTGTTTTCCAATTGTGTTGTGTTTGATGACATTTATAGTTGTCCATACATGCGTTATTGGTGTCTATTCTGGATCGTAAGAAAGTCTTGCTGCCCTTTCTTTTTGTTGGGCTCCTTTGTTGTCTGCATTTATCCTTTGTTTTATATTTGACTAGCATTAATGATAGGGAGTTGATGGTAACTAGTACAGATATTCCGTTATTTCTAACAAGTAAAAAACAACCATCCTCGCAGCAGTTTGAACCTGGTTGAACATGTCTAAATAAAATGCAAGGTACTCATCCTATTAGATGTGAGATAATTCATCATTTTTTAGTGAGTACAAAACGCCCTTTTGAGGAGCAGGTATTTTGACAGAATATATACCTTTACACTTGTTAAATTTTGGAAGTCCTCTTTTCACTAGACAAGCCCACATATGATCTGTAAGTGGCCGGATTACAGTGTAGGTGTATCAGAACCTTCAATTCAAGCCCAACGATGATGAAAGTACTATGCTCTTCACCGTACACTTGTTCTTTTATATATATATTTAACCGAAGGAGACAAGCCGTCGGCAGAATTTCCTCTGGTAAAAGAAATTTTCTCATTAATCCCCCATACAAACTTGTACCCTTGACTTGGACGGTGGTTCTCAATAAATTTGAAACGTTTCCATGTGGGTATAAGATTCTTAAGGCCATAAGAATGTTATTTCTATTTCTTCCCCCCAAAAGAAAGTCAATTAATGAATGATTTTATTTATTACTCAACTGGTTATGATTCGGTTTGTAATGAGATACATCCTCGAGGTTTGCCTCATTAATCGCCTCTACATAATTTTATTAAAAAATTATTTCATTTAACGCCTGTACAAAATTGTAGCCTAGGTAGTGCGGAAGTGCTTGAAGTAACAAATACGTTGGATCTTGGATTGAAGGTCCATGCTTCAATATTGCGAGGTGTAAAGAATCTTATGGGTCCTTCAAGTTTAATGAAGAGAACCTGTAGAGGCGTAAAAAATTCCCTAGTACATCGTTGGTGGTTTACTTTGGGGGGATGCATGGGTACCTCTTTGGGAAATATTTAGGTAGCCTGATTTTTCTTGGGGATCTTCTATGAAAACCAAGGGGATGTTTATTCCATAAGTGGATGTGGATTTCTTGAACCAAAAAGGATATTTATTAGAGTCGAGAATGGGCACGCTCAGATACCATGTTAAGCAAAGTGAAAGAAGGTGGAATATACCATGTTTAGGTGTCCCCTTTGTGTTGAAGCTTGAGTGGTTTGGATCCATATCACATTTGATGGTGGATTGCATAGCAATGGTGGTGCTTAGGGAGAGGTGGCTGAAGTCTTATTAGCTTTGTGATCCAACCGTTGGAGTTTGGCCCTATGTTTCTCATGGACTTGACCCACATCTTTCTTGGAGGGAAGGCTTGTGGTATGTGTTCGACCTATTGGGTTAAACCTAATTTGCACTCTACGGACAATAGCTTAGCTAGTCTTGGTTGCTGCCTTCCTAGATGAATCTATACCTAAGTACATGGAAGCTCTATTTGACGGATAATGCCCTTGATGGATCCTCTTAGAGGAAAGGATGTCATTCTCCCTTCTGATCCCTTTTGGTTTACATGTTCCATTGCTTGGTTTAAGGGAAATGATGATTATATGGATGTATGCCAAAGCTTTGGTTATAGGGATGTATGTCAAAGCTTTGGTACTTAATGGTTATAGGTATATGTCTTGCTACTTGTGTGTGAGAAGATGGGAGAATTTGAATGGGGTATGGGCTCTATTGTGGAGTATGGTGTTCTCTTTTTGGGAACATGTTAGGTACGCAGTTTAAGAGGTGCTAAGCTTGCTCAAAGTTCATATTCTTGTATCGTGTTTGAGATTGGGTATCTCACCGCATTGATTTCTAGATAGTTGTCCATAGGTCATGTGCTAGAAGGTCACATATAAATCAGCTATGAAAGATGACTTGGTAGATAGATTTTGCCTTTTGAACAGGTAAGCCTCTTGGGGTCTCTATCTCGGAGAGGAAGACATCGAGATTCTAAAAGAAGGGTGACAATAGTAGAACGTTATGGGCACAAAATTTCCATATTAATTTCTTAATGTATATTTACTCAATCTCAAATTTTTTTTAATGTGAAGTGCAAAAGAAAGGAGACTCCTATATGAAGTGATCATAACGATTTTTAAAGGAGTGTCGATTTGTTCACAAGAAACTTGCACCATAGGCTAATATTACGATATAACTACCAATAAAAGTCTCTACATTGTAATGACTAAGATACCTATCAGATATTGTAACTATGACAAACAATTACAACCACGACAACATATGAGGGGCATATCGATGCTGCCTATACTGACGGTCACTCTCAGCGTGAATATAAATGTTGGAAAAGGTCACTTAAAGATATCGACAGTCAAGTGTCTGTCGGTGTGACCATTTTAAATAGATCGTCGTGGTGTGCCTCGATCGCCGGTATAAGCGTTGGTATGGGCATCGATATAAGCGTCAGTAATTTATTGGAACTTATCGACGCCCATACCGGCGCCCATACCGAGGCCGTGTTTTAAACATACCGAGAACCGGAGAACAAAACTTCATATTTTTGCGCATGTTTGAGTACTGTTTGTCTTAACTTGCGCGCGCGAATTGAATCGTGATTTGCATTGTCTTATGCACACACACACAAATCTCTCTCTCTACACACACACTCTCTCAGTTTAGATCTCACATCTTGGTAAGTGGTGCGCGTATTGTTAGCCTTTGTCTTTCTCTATGATTTAGGTCTTATAATTTCTCTTCTCTTTGATTTTGCAGAAGTTCTTTGGCATCGACTGTTTGGAATTCGACGATAGACGACATACATTATGCGTTGACTACATCGATCCAAAAGAGGGACATACTTGTAAGTGATTGTTTTATTCTCTATTGATAGAGAGAGAGAGAGAGAGAGAGAGAGAGAGAGAGAGAGAGAGAGAGAGAGAGAGAGAGAGAGAGAGAGAGAGAGAGAGATAAAGAGAGAGAGAGAGAGTGAGAGATAAAGAATGATGAAAGAAAGTACACACACATGTACACACATGCATACATACACACACATATGTACACACATGCATACATACACACATATGTACACACATGCATACATGCATACATACACATACACACATGCATGCATACATACACATATACACACATGCATGCATACACTCACACACACACATATATACACACATGCTTGCACACACACACATGAATGCATACACATGCATGCATACACACACACATGAATGCATACACATGCATGCATACACACACATACACATATACTCACACATGCATACATAGACACCCATACACATATACACACATGCATACATTCACACACACATACATACATACACACATGCACACATATACACACATAAGCTAGTGTTTTAATTAAATATATAAATTTTTGATTTTGAAGTTTTTTTTACATCAAATATATAAAAATGGGATTAGGGTTTTTAGGCTATTTACACATACATACACATACATACACATACACATATAATACATATATACATGTATATACACCTGCATACATAAATATATATATTTTAGGTCTAGATATTTAAGATTAGGGTTATAGGGTTTAGGCATACATATAACTCAATTACATTTATATGAAGAAAAAATATAGAAAAAAATAAGAAAAAAATTTGAATATATAAATAAACATATATATAAAATAGGATTAGGGTTTTAGGATTAGGGGTTTAGATTTTCATAGGTGTTTAAGTATTTAGGTTTTAGTATTTTAGGTTTAAGTATTTAGGTTTTAGTATTTAGGTTTTAGTATTTAGGTTTTAGTATTTCAGGTTTAAGTCTAAGTCTTTTTGATTAGGGTTTTAGGGTTTTAACACCTACATAACATATATACACACATACAAATACACATATAATACATATATACATGTAGATAGACATGCATACACAAATATACATATTTTAGGTCTAGATCTTTAAGATTAGGGTTTTAGGATTTAAGCATACATGTAACTCAATTAAATTTATATAAAGAGAAAATATAGAAAAAAATTAAGGAAAAATTTGAATATATAAATAAATATATATATAAAATAGGATAATTATATAGATAAATAAATATAAAAAGAACTAGTGTTTTAAATAATTTAAATAAATATATATAATTAAATATATAAAAATAGGATTAATTAAGGAAAAAATCTGAATATATATATATATATATATATATATATATATATATATATATATATATATATATATATATATATATATATATATATATATATATATATATATATATATATATATATATATATATATATATATATATATATATATATAGGATAATTATATAGATAAATAAATATGATAAGAACTAGTGTTTTAAAGAAATAAATTAAATATATATGATTAAATATATAAAAATAGATTTAATTTTAATAATTTTAATCAGAGTGAATATATATACACATACACATACACACATATACTTATACACCTATCTATATGCACGTATATACACATACACATATATATACACATGCATACACATATATACATGTTTTAGGTCTAGGTCATTTTGATTAGGGTTTTAGGGTTTTAACACTTACATAACATATATACACACATACACATACACATATAATACACATATATATATGTATATACACACGCGTACAGAAATATACATATTTTAGGTCTAGATCTTTAAGATTAGGATTTTACGGTTTAGGCATACATATAACTCAATCAAATTTATATAAAGAGAAAATATAGAAAAAAATTAAAGAAAAAAATCGGAATATATAAATAAATATATATATAAAATAGAATAATTATATAGATAAATAAATATAAAAAGACCTAGTGTTTTAAATAATTTAATTAAATATATATAATTAAATTTATAAAAATAAGGTTAATTAAAAAAATCTAAATATATAAATAAATATATATATAAAATAGGATAATTATATAGATAAATAAATATGATAAGAACTAGTGTTTTAAATAAATAAATGAAATATATATGATTAAATATATATTTTAGGATTTAAAGAAAAATTTGAATAAATAAATATATATATATATATAAAATAGGATAATTATATAGATAAATAAATATAAAAAGAACTAGTGTTTTAAATAATTTAATTAAATATATATAATTAAATTTTCGAAGGATGTACGAAAAACCATTTATAAAATTAGTTCTTTAGTATGGTGGATCTCTTCTAAAGAGATAAATAAAGATATCATAGAGAGTGGGAAAATCAATGCTATCGAGGCTGTTCGTATGGTAGAGAAATACTTTCCCACAAGTATTCTCACTATTCAACTTCATTTACTGGTTCATGTGGTGGATGAAGTTGCAATAGCGCTTTATGAAGACATTAAAAGGGTTTGTTCGACAGAGAGCACGTCCAGAGGGTAGCATGGCAGAGGGATGGCTTATACAAGAGTCTCTTGTATTCATAACTGAGTTTCTACGTATGTCAGATCTCGAAATGCCTCGCTTATGGAGCGATAATGAAGATGTTCGTCTCATAGGCGATGAACCACAAAGTAAAGGATTGCAAAGAAAAATGGATGCAAATTTTAGAGAGAAGGCAATGAAGTTTTGCATAGTTAACTCTGAGCCTATGCAGAAGTGGTTAGAAAAATATGAGCTTGCCAAGGAAACCAACACAAAGGAAAGAGCTCAATTTCAAAGGGACCGTTCCACTCGATTTTTGCCTCTTTCAGAAAGTCTTCTACCTCTTCCACCTTTTCCAAGGAGCAAGTGGCTAGATACAACGTTTTCACAAGCAAAGGTAGCGGGTGAAGATATCTTTGAAGAAGAAGAAGAACTCGCAAAGGGATGTGATTGGGAGTATACTAAATACAGTGCACTATGGTCTCATGGACGACACTTTCGGATCGCACGAATCGATAAAAATAGGTCTACTTTTGATAGTGGGGTGATGGTGAACTTTTTGCAAAAAAGTAGAGCGAGTCCAAGAGATGATAATGCTCAAGAAGGCCAGCTAGATTATTGTGGTGTGATTCAAGATATCTTGAAACTATCTTTTAGGAAGTTTGATTACTTTGTTTTTGATGTGAAATGGTTTAAAGTAGTCACCTCTGGAAGAAACGCAACAATGAGGTGGGATAAAAGCGGTTTGCTTCAAGTCGACTCCATAAAATTATGGACGGATGAAAGGGATACATTTGCACTTCCTCAATACTGTGAGCAAGTTGTTTTTATACCAGATTCAAAAGAACCAGAGTGGCTATTTGTTTTACAAGTCGCCCCATGTAGTAGATAAATTTGTGAGAACGTAGATGTAAAAGAAAGTCCATCTGTAGTGGACTCAGAGATTCATTCGATAATCGACGAAGAAGAGATCATTGTCGAGAAGAAGAGGTCATTGAAGAAGAGGTCATTGTTTGAGAAGATGAAGCAATAGACGATGATCAGGAAGAAACCAGCATAGCAAGCAATTTCGAAGCCATCAATATAGAGATAGATATTCTCGGTGCATCGGATCTCCAAGAGGATTCTAGACTAGAGGATTTTTGAATAAAAGACTTGTGCGTACTAATTTTTGTTTTTTTTTTTAAATTCTCTATATTACCTTTATTATCACATGCTAATTATTTGAGTTTTTTTGTTACAGAGCATGATGGGAGATAGTCCTCGAGTCACTCCATATTCCATGTCAAAGGGGCAGTTTTTAGAGTTCATCTCTCAGGTACCTCCCGCGTATATGGCTGCTGCATCACAGTATTGGATCGCTCATGGTAGCACTCCTCCCGACCTCACTCCCGCCGGCCTCACTCCTGTCGGCCTCACTCCCGCTGACCTCACTTCCGTGTCACTCCCGCCAGTGTCACTCCTGCCGTTGTCACTCCTACAGGTGGTGCTACTCACGCAGGAGGTATGTCTCCTAGCTTTGTGACTCCACCACGACCATCTTTTCATCCATCTCCTACTCGGTCTAGTAGTAGACATGTGCGTTTGATACCTCAGTGCGATACAGGTTCTAGCCCGTCTCGTAGGTTGAGGTTACGCTTTGGAGCAGGAGGTTCTAGGAGTGGATCTACAGGTAGGTGTGGAGGAGACGACTGTTGTGGAGGCAGTGCGATGAATGTTGTGTCGCCCGCTTCTACTCCTAGGACGAGTACCTCAGATGTAGGTACGCCACACAATATACCTCATGGAACACCATGTACACCTTGGGATGCTCATGACCATGATGACTCCAAGGTGTATAGTATCCGAGATGGAGCTGCGGTGATGAATGCGACTGGCAAAGTAATGCATGCACATATACGATAACTTTGCTCCATACAGTTTGGACACCCTATCATGTTGAAATGGAGTGAACAAGATAAAGATCGGAATTATATCACACAAACGATTTATCAGGAGTTTCGACCAGCCGATGGACAGTCTCTTGTCAGTTCAGAGTGGATTCTGCACACCGCACGTGAGGTTATGTTGTATCGATGATCCGAGGCTCGTGATGCTTTCAGAGCAGGCTTACCAAAGCCTGTATGATTAGATGCTAAGGAGTGGGATATGATTTGCGACGAGCAGTAGTAGACTCCTGACTGATATCGACAGCAGCAAGATACCGCAGCCACACATTTAGATACGGTTGGACCATCACATTTGGGCAGCGACGGATATGATATGATGCGTCATGAGTTGTAAGTACCATTTCATTTATTGAATTTATTTGTGTTAAGTTTCTCATGTATGTTCCTCTAATGTTTTGTATATTTGTTGCAGGAGCTGGCAATGGGTCATCCTCCAACAAAAACGGAGGAGGCTTACAGATATCGTCATGGATTGACTCCACTATTGGAGGACTTGGAGGAAGGCGGTGCAGTCGTTTCATGGGAGCGTTTGCGATGAGGTGATTAATTTATAAACTTGGTTTTTACTTGTTGTTTGTAATTTCATGTGGATTTATCTCATTCCATTAACGTTCTTTGTTGCAGGACTGTTGATATGGAACGTTCTTTGCATGTGTATGGCAATGGCACACCAAAATTTTGTATTTGATTTTTATATGGCAATGCATTGCTTTGCCACATTTTATAAAAGCGTCATATATGACAATGGTTTCCCACACTCTTGTACATGCTTCATTTATGAAATATATAACTTTTTTTGTACATGGTTCATGGTTCATTTTGATTATCTCTTTTCTGTCCAATAATATTCTGTTTTATGAAATCATATTTCGGTTGACATTAGAGTACACACCACATGTATTTGGTTTTTTTTTGGGCAGAGTGTATTGTTTTTTGTTAAGCAACATCATGGTAATGTTGCTATAGCAAAAGGCAACACACTCTATCCAAATTTTTTTTTGCAGATATAGTCGTCGGTATATGCGACGATACTCTCAGTAATGTCATCGGAATAAATGTCGGTACACCCAGCGAGCGATGGTATATGCGACGGTACACCCAACATAAGCGTCGATATGACCGTCGGTAATATCGACATTTATACTGACGCCCGTACCGATGCCTATATCGACGCCAATACCGACGATCATATCGATGCCCATACCGATGCCCATACTGGTGCCCATACCGATGTGCATACCGGTGCTTTAGTACCGATGCGCATATCGACAACTACGCCGACGTCGGGGAAAAAATAGGTGCATTCATTTCCCTCAATAAAAACCTCGGTATACGATCGATCTGTTGTAGTGAACTTTTCATTTGGGCATATACAATAATATGCAAGGACACTTTTGAGGTTGTCTTTAAAATTATTGTATGTCCAAAATTTTGTTTACCCTTTTACTCTTAATCCCAACTTTATGGTTTGCGAAGTATCATGAGTGAAAAATTTTGGAACTAAAGCAAATAAATTTGAGAATTTGAAAAAATTATAGGAGATAAAGTTAAGAGATGTAGATAGGGTACGTGCTCTTAACATAAGATACAATGGTTATTGTGAACTGGATATCAAGGAGAGTAAATTCAAAGAAGGTATCTATGAATTAATGTACACCTTACAGCTGATTTTGTATTGATAGAATGTTTAATTAATTTTTCATTGACAGAAAAAATAATACTTTTGTAATTGAACTAGTTGCTATATATGGTCATGTCCTACTCTAGGTTATCTCAAAAGACCTAATTTTGATGAAGTTGGAGCTCTTTCCTCCACAACTTGTTCACCTAACTTTCTTCAAGCATTAGTGTCAGAGAATGTTTCCTCATTTACTTCCTAGGTCTTGTGATCTCTTTCAAGGACTTGATTAGTGCTTCATGCGTGGTTTTCATCACTTATATCCAAAGCACAACTAGAGAAGTCTCCAAGATTGAGGAAAATATAATTGAGTCTACATGCAA
>MU262560.1:0-63804 GCA_020310875.1 Ceratopteris richardii | reverse complement strand
GATATATGTGTTGAAGCTCAAGGTTAAGGACAAAGCATGGAAGCACATCAAAGAAGTGGACATAGAAGAAGAGAGAGCAAGTAGGGAGCTCCAAGAAGTGTATGTCAAATTTTCAGAAGAATCCCCTACAAAAATAGTGATTTTCATCACTAGAAACCATTGTAAATACCATTATCTATTTTTAGTAACTCCATTTTGTTCAAGCCGAGGAGTCCTCGAGCTTGAGGAGTATTAGAAGTACCATCGTACCAATTTTCATAATTTTTAGACTTCGTTTGAGCCCTCAAATAAGCCCTGGAACCTAATTTTTAACTAGGCCGGACACTAGGTCTGGACAGGGCCAAAACTAGTCAAAAAACTATAAAAAGAGCTAGAGAGCTCATTTTTGGGGTTAGCTTGTTAGAGAATAGAACTTTTGTAAGAGAACTCTTTTGCAATCTAAGCTTTCCATTGTTCCTCTCTTTGATCTTACTTTGTGCGCGTGTGTGTGTATGTGTGTGCATGTTTGTGTGCTTTCACTCACGCACTTGTGCCTTCACTTGCTCGTGGTCTTCATACCGGTCCTCACGTCTCCGCAGATTGACAAGTAAAGGAGGTGGTGCTTACGCTTGAGCTACACCAAATTTTTGGCGCCGTTGCCGGGGAGAGAGCTTCGAGGACGAGTGTTGTGATGGTAAGATCGTAGATTTGCGACGTTGGAAGGTAAAAAAACTGTCATTTCAGTTGATTTTCTGTTTTTTCCTCTTCATCTTCATCATCATCATCATCTCCACCTTCTTCCATCTTCTTCTTCATAGAAAATTCTTGTTTTTTAGTGCATTTTCACCATCTTCATACCATTTTTCATGCATTATTGTGTGGGAAGGAGTTAGGAGGTGCAAGGGAGAGCAAGCGCTGTATTTTTTTCATGATTTTCTGCTCATACGGAGCTCGCCATAGCCGGCGCTCAGAAATTTGAATTTCCCGCCAAAAAACGCGATTCTGTGATGAAAATCGCGATTCTGTGAAAATTCAAAATTTTTCGAAAAATCACGATTTTCAGTTTTCCCGCCTAAAAGTTGGTTGAAAAAATCGCGATTCTGTGTTTTTCTCAAAAAAAAACACGATTCTCTGCTCAAAATCGCGATTCTCAAAAAAACACGATTCTCTGCTCAAAATCGCGATTCTCACCAATCACGATTTTCAGCAAAAACACGATTTTGTGAAAAAGGCGATTCTGTGAAAACACGATTTTGTGCTCAAAATCGCGATTCTCTGAAACACGATTTTGTGATCAACATCGCGATTTTCATGTGAAAAATACGATTTTCAAAAAACACGATTCTCTGCTCAAAATCGCGATTCTCACCAATCACGATTTTCAGCAAAAAACACGATTTTGTGAAAAACACGAATTTCTGCTCAAAATCGCGATTCTCACAAATCACGATTTTCAGCCAAAAATACGATTTTGAGAAAAACACGATTCTGTGGGACAAAATCGCGATTTTCAAGTCAAAAACACGATTTTGAGAAAACACGAATTTTTGCTCAAAATCGCGATTTTCAAAACACGATTTTCTACTCAAAATCGCGATTTTCAAAACACGATTTTGTGAAAAAACACGATTTTGTGAATCACGATTCTCTGAGTCAACATCGCGATTCTCTGAGTCAACATCGCGATTTTCAGAAACACGATTTTGTGATCAACATCGCGATTTTCAGAAACACGATTTTGTGATCAACATCGCGATTTTCAAAAACACGATTTTGTGCTCAACATCGCGATTTTTTTGACTTCACAGCATCGCGATTTTCAGAAAGTTCACAAAATCGCGATTTTCTCCAAAGGTCCTGTTTGCCTGTTTTGACCCCCAGGAGCCTGATTTGACATAACTTTCTCATCCAAAGTCCATTTTTTGAGCTCTATAGCTTGTTGGAAAGCTCGTTTCAAATCCTACACGATCTCAACTGTTTTTTTCAAGAACCATGCGTTGATTTTGAGATAGGATAATTTGAAGTTGACCCTCAGGTGGGACTAGGGAACCAAGGGGCTCTAAAGAATTTTGAACCATACCAAAGAGAAAATTTGGATTCTTGACTAAAGCTTATGAACCTGAGATCTGGTAGACACTTAGGCAAGGATAAACAAAGCATTAGATCTTCTGAGGCTAGTGTCAACCATACATCCAAGTCTTGGGCACAACAACTAAGTGGTCATCTTTTACTCAGATCAGACACAAGTGATTCAGAAATGTCTGTTAGTATGGGAAAACCTGCAGGTGGCTCAGGGACTGCCCATCTACAAACACCGGAAGGTCCCTATAAGACACAGTTGGAATATATTCGGACCAACCAATTAGGTGCTCGCATCTATGAGGATGGTCTGAGGCGATCAGTGGTCCAACTCAAAAATCCAGATCAATCCTTTGGACTTGAACACCCGGTGGTCAAGTTCGAAGAGGGTTCATACATTGATAAGGAAGGAACCATGTATGTGGTTACCAACCAACCCGATAGGACCGATGAGTTTGGAAATATCATTCATGAGAATGAGATAGGAGACCTAGAACAAGGAAATATAGGACAAGGACCCCAGACTCCTAGAGGCAAGTCAGTTTTGACCCGAGTGATCACTCCAGACTGGATCCCTCAAGACAACAAAAGCATAGAACTATTTTTGAATAGAGAAACAGAGGAAGCCTTTTGGAGATTCAAGCCAGAACAACCTAGCCAATTGGGCATAGTCATCATCTACGAGTTCAAGGATCCAGAGATACCAGGAAAGGTTGTCTACCTGGATAACACATCAGAGAAAATTTTCTTGGTAACAGAACATGATAGACATGCATATACTTGGAAGAATGAATTGATTTTCCCCCCACCAAGATCCAATGTTTCCCACGGCCTCCAAGGAGTAGGGTCATCCCAAGCTCAGGAAGCCCAGAGAGAAAGAACTAGAGAGAGACCGGAGGTAAGTTTTGCACACATAGTGGGCAGGAATAGGTCAGGATGTGAAAATGAAAGACCTGAAAGAGAGAGATATCAAGCACATAGGCAACAAAGAGACGATCATGATTTCCCATTGCTTAGACCAAGAGAGCACTCAAGAACCCTTAGACCCTCTCAAGTGGTTAAGACAATGAAGAACTACTTTGATGGATTTGGAGATCCTTATGATCATGTGGCGGAGTTCAAACAAGTGCTAAGAGCTGAACAGGTTGAAGACTTGTTCACCCAGTTCGAGGCATTTGGTTTGACTCTTAAGGGGACTGCCTTAGCTTGGTTTCAACCTCTAAACAGTCGCAACTATAGAGAGATAGGTCAGCTTCTAGGAGAATTCATTGTAGAATTTTCCAAGAGTGGTATCAGACATAACACATCATCCTTGATCCACAGCTTCAAGCAGACACCCCAAGAAATAGTGCGACTTGCAGGAAGAAGGTTTAGACAGTACTTGGAAAGATGCCCTGTACCAGAATTACCCACATCAGCCAAACAAGTGGCACTGTTTTTAGATGGCCTATTGAGCACAAAATTAAGGTCATATGTATACTTGAAAGAGCCTAGATCCATAGAAGAGTGTATACGGATGTGCATTGACATAGAAAACAACTTGGGTGAGGAGTTAGGACTATCCAAACTCTATAAGGACTCTGATAGTTCTACAAGTCATACCTCTAGAGCCTCCACTGAGATAGATGAGATAGCTGAGCAGGTGGCCAAAAAGCTAGGAGTTCAAAATAGACAAATGCCAAGGGTCACCCCAGTGAAGCGATGTTATGCATGTGGAGGAGATCACATGGCTAATGGTTGCCCGTTGACGACTCAACCCCAAGGAAACCCTAATGCTCTATATTGCACCATTGAGAGAAAATACACAAATCATACGGCCCAAGATTGTCCCTATAACAGGCAGGCTGTTAGACAAAATTATCAGCAACCTTACCAGCAGGGTAGGTATCAGAATCAGTACCAACAGCCATATTATAGGCCACAACAATATCAACCTCAATACCAGCAACAATATCAGGCACCATATAGGCCACAACCTGTCTTGGTAAACCAACCACCAGCTCCAGCCAACGTGATTCCAGTCAAGTATGCTATGGGAGAGGAAAATCCAAATAGAGCTTTGGTGCCACTAACCCCATTGATACCAGATAATGACTCTCATGCTCATAGTTCAGACTACTCCCATGAAGGTAGTCCACATGCTTATTACACAGAGTCACCTGAACATAGTGAGATTTACTCGTATCAATATGAGGCACCGCCTATGGAGCAAAATTGGGAGCCAGAATACTCCAATGTCATGTACACAAATCCTAACCCTAGGCCCCAGTTGAGACAAATGAGACCACAAGCCCCTAGAGGATCTTGTTTCAGATGTCATGGTGACCATTTCATTCGTGACTGTCCCCACCCACCATCTCCGAGTCAAGGCCAGGCTATCACAATACAAGCTTTTTGTCCTGATTGTGGCAAAGACCATCTCCCCAGAGATTGTCCAAGAAACCCCTCTAGTGCACCCAAGATTACACCCATTAATGTGGTAGGCTTAGTGGCAGATCCAAGTTCAAGTAGTAGCAATGTGGCTCCTATACAAGCTGTCACTAGAGCACAAGCCTTAAAACAGGATAAACCAGTAGAACAATCAGAGTCGAGTGAATCGGGAGAGCCTAGTAAGAGGAAAACAAGAACATGGAAGGATACCAGAGAGAAGGCCAATCGCAAGTGGAATAAAAAGTTATCGGAACTAGAAGAAAGCTTAAAAGAAGCGAAAACAAAAATAGAAGACATTGCATCTCAAAGCCCCTCGCATGCCGAAACTCCATCCACTCCACCTCATCCCACCCCACCACCCATTGTAAATAGACCGCAACCAGGGTCTGTTCTTGCAGATCCAACCCCAGAAGGCTTGGACATGATGTTCAAGGCCTACCAGGCTCGACTTCAAGAAGGGCCTACAGCGGCAAACCTAGACAAGAGTTACCCTAGAGCAGATTTAGAGATTGAACGGATGAAAATGTGCATGAAAATGGTAGAACAAGCTCAAGCCATACTTGAGACTAGTCAAAAGTTCAATCAGACAAACTCTATCAAATCGGATTTGCATTTCCAGGGCTTACTAGAACGATTAGAGCAGTTGGTAAACAAACCACAAGTTTCTCTACCTCCACAGGCTCAACCAGTTATTGAAAGAGGAAGCTCACCACCAAGGGGAGCTTATGTTCCTAATTCCACGGATGCTGGAATACCTCCTTCTATTCAACAGTACTCTCAAGAGTTCTTGCGGGAAATACAAGAGGAGAAATGGGCCAAGGAGAAGGGTAATTCCCCTCCTATTCCTGAGATTGATGATCTTCATGATCAATTTCCCCAAGACATTCCATCTATTTACGAAGATGAAGCAGAACAAGGAGACGAAAAATTAGATTTTGAATCTAATACCTTAGAAGAACTGCCTCAATTTCCAGGCCCATGGGAATTGGAATCACTCCAGATTAGAGCTCCCACAATACTAGTAAGAAATGAAGACTCAGTGGTTCCAAGGAACACTGATGTCGTGAAGAACACTAAGGTTCAGTGTCATCTCACTGTAGAAGAGCTGCTCAAAGCAAAACCTGAGTCATGGAATCATGTGAAGGATCAGGTCCCAGAACTTGATTCCAACATGCCAAAAGCAGGCTCCAAGCAAAGGGTACCCGAGATACCTCTAGACAAAATAGGGGACATGTGTGAAGGTGAAGAAGGTAATACTTATCTTCCAATCACCTACCAAGATTACACAACCAAAGCAATCATAGATTCAGGTGCTGGTGTTGCTATTGCGACCACCTCCTTGTGGAAGCAATGGGGCAAACCCACATTAAGACCAACTAGAATGAAGCTCCAAATGGCTGATGGTCATTTTGAAAGACCTCTAGGATTGCTAGAAGGGATCACTCTAACCACTTGTGGTGTAGAGTTTGAGCACACATTTGCTATATGTGACTTTGAGAAAAATAATGTCTTTGAGATGATCCTAGGAAGACCCTTCCTACGACAATTGCAAATAGTACAGGATTGGGGAACTAACTCCTTGTACTTATAGCACTTAGGGGTCACCACTAAGGTCAATCTGAAGGATTACACCTTCAGAGATGTACCACCCCTACAGTGGAATTCTATCCACAAAGTGAAAGAAGATTCCATCTCTGTGCATTCTGAAAGTTCACCTGATCCATCATGGCTGCATGAAGATACTCATTTGTGGATGTGCAAGGTTGCAAAGGAAGAGGAAAAACATTTAAAGGCAAGAGAAGAAGGAACTTCGTTAGGAGATAGACCAGTTAGAGACCCAGCCTACACACCGATGATCTTTCCAGATGAGGAGTTTGAGCCTCATGGCTGGCCAGAAATCTTAGCCACCATGGACATTGCTGTCAATGAGGAACAGTGGACACCTCATTGTGATGAGGAGGGTTATGATATCTCAGTGTTCATGTGTCAACCCTTGCTAGAAGAATGTGACCCTAGTGATGTCATAGAAGAGGAAGAGAATGACGATGATCTGGAGTCTATTGTGATGGATAGTTGCTTTAACTCAGAGCAGCACTATCTAGAAGATATAGGAGTGTTCACCCAGAAAGAAGAAGAACCTCTCACAAGTATTAAAACAGTAAACTCAAAGGATGGAAGTGAGAGTAGTCAAAAGAAAAAGAAAAGAAAAGCAGTGAAACAAGAAAAGGAGGAATCATTGTTTGAAGTACCAGAAAACTTCAAGAAATATGAAGTTGACGACCGCAAAATTTTGGTACGAATGCCTAAGAGAGAGGCCATCATAGGAGAATCATATGATAATAAAGAAAAGACCAAGAAGATTGTAGTGACCATTGAAGAGAACGAAGAGAGATGCACATATATAGGAGATGACCTAAGTGCAAGAGAAGAAATGGAGCTCACAGCTTTATTAAGGGAATATAGGGATGTGTTTGCATGGCACTATAGAGACTTGAAAGGGGTAGATCCAAGAATTTGCTCTCATACTATCCCCATGACGGCTGATGCTAAGCCCACCAAACAGAAGCCCTACACATATAATGATACCTATGCAGCCAAAATCAAAGACGAAATTGATAGGTTGATTGAGGCTGGATTCATCTATGAGATTGAGCATACCGAATGGGTGTCCCCCATTGTTGTGGTACCCAAGAAGAACGGGAAGTTGCGAGTGTGTATTAACCTTAAAAAAGTTAATGCCGCTACGATTAGAGATAGTTATCCACTTCCAATCACAGAACACCTTTTGGAGCGTGTTGCAGGCAAGGAAGTTTATAGCTTCCTTGATGGATTTTCGGGTTACAATCAAGTCGCCATTGCCCCAGAAGATCAACACAAAACAGCTTTTGCTACAGAGTGGGGAATCTTTGCATTTCGGGTGATGCCTCATGTGTCATGTCTTCAAAGAGTTCTTGCGAAAGAGCTTAGAAGTGTATGTGGATGATTTATGTGCTCATTCCCAAGAAAGAAGGGTTCACATCCCTGAACTCAGACAAATCTTCAACAAGTGTAGAGAATATCGAGTGTGTCTGAACCCATAAAAGTGTGTGTTCATGGTGCGTCAAGGTAAAATCCTCGGTCATATTGTTTCTAAGAATGGAATCTCAACGGATGAAGATAAGGTACGAGCCATAGCGGAGCTGCCAAGGCCAAGGAATGTTAAAGAGGTACAAGCCTTTATGGGCCATTGTGGATATTACCGTAGGTTTATCCATATGTACGCGATCATAGCTAGACCCCTTTATGCCTTGTTGTCTAATTTTGAGTGGAACGACGAATGCGAGAATTCTTTCAATGAACTGAAGAAACGTTTGTGCACAGCACCAATACTGACCACTCCTGATTGGAATAAACCATTCCATGTCCATGTGGATGCATCCAATCATGCCATAGGATGTGTGCTGGCACAACCCACAGGTGAAGGGAATTTAGATTTGCCCATAGCATATGCTAGTAGACAACTAAACCCAGCCGAAAGAAATTATACCACAACCGAGCGAGAAGGGTTAGGCATGGTATATGCTGTAAAGAAGTTTAGACACTATTTATTGGCCAACAAGTTCAAGTTCTTCACTGATCATCAAGCTTTGTTATATTTGGTCAATAAACCTTGCAATACTGGACGCTTAGTAAGATGGTTCCTCTTACTAATGGAGTATGACTTTGAAGTTGTTGTCAGGAAAGGTAGAACCCACCTTCGGGCAGATCACCTTTCTCGCATTACTTCAGGAGAGTCACCACAAGGAGTGTCTGATGAACTACCTGATGCTTATCTGTTCAATTTAGAAGTTGTTCCTAAATGGGCAAATAAGTTGGTACCAGTCCTAACCTTTGGCCCTGCAAATAAGAATGTGAAAACATCACAAGAAGAAATTGTAAAATCACAAAAATATCACATATTAGCAGGAAGCATGTACAAACAAGATACGGAGGGCGTATTAGCTTGTTGTGTCGAGGATGATGAACATAGTAGTTGGTTACAGCAAGCTCATGAGGGATTGCTAGGAAATCACTATTCTAAACAACGAACATTGCAGAATTTGAAACGTTTAGGAGTGTATTGGCCTAGCATGGACAAAGAAATACATGAGTGGATTAAGAATTGTCCAAGGTGCAGAGAGAGACCCCCAGTGGAGCATGCGACCCTTTATCAAGTGTCATTAATTCCAGATTGGAGTGCTCCATTGGTAGAGTTTATGAGATCGGGAAAATTACCCAAAGAGGGTAGTCTAGCAAGAAGAAGAAGCATGGAGCAAGAGGCCCAAGGCTATGCCCTAGTAGGAGACAACCTATACCGAAGAGGCAAAGATGGTTACTTAAGACTGTGCGTTCACGAATCAGATTATTTGAAAGTCTTAGAAACTGCACACAGCAGTGTTGCAGGTGGACATTTTGGTCCTGACCGAGTGATCAAGACCATTCTATTCTCAGGACTTTGGTGGCCCACTCTTCATATGGATGCACATACCTATGTGAAGAAATGTGACACATGCCAACGTGCACAATATCCAGTGAGAAAAGACGAGATGCCCTTGAGGCCAATGATGGGAGGACGTGCATTTTCGAAGTGGGGCATAGACTTCATAGGTCCTATTAACCCCCCAGCTAGAAACTCCCATGCAGAGTACATCATTGTAGCCACAGATTACCTTACAAAGTGGGTAGAAGTCAAAGCCACAACAAAGAATGATGCTCAGACTACGGCTAAGTTCTTATTCGAGAATGTGTTCACGAGATATGGACTACCAATAGAGTTGGTGAGCGATAGAGGCACACACTTCTTGAATGAAGTCATTGAAAATCTTCTCCAAGAATTCTTGGTGATACATAAGAAATCCGCCCCCTATCATCCACAAGCCAACGGACAAGCCGAGAGTACCAATAAGATCCTCTATAACGTATTGACAAAACTGGTGAATAATAAACGCTCTGATTGGGACAAACAACTTCATCATGCTGTTTGGGCTTATCGAGTTGCCTACAAAACGGTACTCAACGCCACCCCATTTCAGATGGTCTTCGGACAGAACGCTGTGCTACCATTAGATTTCTTAATCCCTGCCTTAAAAGTAGCACAAGAGTATGAGTGGAATGGGCATGAATTGTCCTCTAGGATCTTTGATCTCGAACGCTTGGGTGAAACGAGGCTACGAGCGGCAGCAGGCATCTACGCTGCAAAGAAGAGGCAAAAGGCATACTTTGATGCACACATCAAGGATAAGGGATTGAAAGAGGGAGATCTAGTGTTGGTATACACACTAAAACAACATGCCCGTAAGTTGGAAAAAAGAGGATATGGACCCATGATCATTAATAGAATTTCCACTAGTGGTGCAGTTTCAGTTGGCCACTCTAGAAGGAGATATCTTGCCAAACTATATTAGTGGCTGCAGAGTCAAGCTATATCAAGAACCTCTTACTGAGGATATGCTAATGAGACTCAACACTGCTAAGAAGCGAAAAGAAGAAGAGTTAAGAGTGAGAGAAGAAGCACAGGAAGAGGCCAGAGAGCGCATTAGGCAAAATAAGTTAAGGCGATTAGGCCTAGATGTCAACTCAAAAGCCCCAAAATATCACATGGATATGTGTCAAAAGTCAGGCATTGCGACTTCTCAGGTCATTGACCGAAGACCCTTTGTGACCATAGAGATAGGGCAAGGGAAGGGTGCAAGGACGGTGAAAGCATTGATTGACTCAGGTGCAGCAAGTAGTGCAGTTAAACTTTCCTACTGCCAAGACTTGGGGTTGAACATCAATCCCATAGAAGCTTATCTCATAGGATTGGGAGGTGTGGAAACCCCTTGTTTGGGCGAGGTGGAACTTCCCATCTACCTTCAAGATGTTCCAATGAAAGTCAAAGCGCTAGTATGTCAAGATGAGAACCTTACAGAACCACTTGTCTTGGGTCAAGATTGGATCTATGACCATGCAGTTAACTTAAACCTAAGAAGTCAAATTCTTCAAGTTTGGGTACATGAACAATGCATTACATTAGAATTAGAGAACTGCATGCTCCTAGATCATGACACCACACACTCTCTGAGTTCTTCCAAGACTAATCATATGAAAGAAGATGTTGTATGTGTCAAAAGCTCTATGATGCAGAAGGAGTCAATCGTGGAAGACCAGGTTCGAAGGCGGGTGGATCTTTCTTCTTCTCCAAAGACTCAAGTAGCCATAGTAGTGAGCCCACCACACAAGCAAACACAACCGTTCACGACAACTGCTACATCAAATAGAAAGACACCATTCGATAAAAAAGCGGTTCCGGGCATGAAGCAGATCTTGGTACGCAAAGGAGAGCAACCACCAGCCTTACCCCCACAAATCCCATCCATGCACACTAACCAAGCCAGAAGACGAAGGAAGCAGCTCAGACAAGCTCCATCACAAGATATCCAACAAGTTTGGGTGCCTAAGAAGTTAGCTGCAGCTCAACAAGGGCAATTACAGATGTGGGTACCTAAGAAGATCCTACACCCACAACAACCTTTGTTCTCCCACATGCAAAAGGTTTCAACAAAGAGACCAAAAAGAGAAAAGGGTAAGAACCACGTACAGAGACCAAAGGAAGATCAAATCAGCTCTTCAACATTAGTAGGAAGACATGCAAAAAGGATATGGGTTTGGAAGCCAAAAGTGCAAGTAGCCTCCACCGAACCAAAGCATCAACCACACTGGATACCACAGTTCAGAAAGCATCCAAAGAGAAAGACGCCTGAAGTGACCTCTACAGTGCCAAATGATGTTCTAAAATGGACTCCAATAAGGAGGATTACATCAGTTCGAGACTCAATGGATACCTCCACTAAGGCCGGCATCAACCTCCACAAATAACATCGAAAGCCTCGAACGAGCAACAACCATGTGCTCCTTGCACAACCCTGTCTTTTGCACCATTTAGGTCATGCATTTCCAAAGTATGCATTAATATAGGGCCACATTACACGGCCGTGCATAGACACACTTGAGAATCCCATGCACAAGAGCACAGTGACATATGTCGAACATTTCTATTGATACTAACTTTTGTGTTCTTGTTTTGTGATATCCTGTTCCTCAAAAAAAAAAAAAAAAAAAAAAAAAAAGAGAGAAGTGGGAGAGAGCTTGTTCCCAGTGTGTCTCGGCCAGCAGTGAGATTATTGCTGCCTTATCTGGTAGAGGACAAGCATTTGGCATGAACATGGCATCTACAACTATGATTTTCTCTTACCATGGTAGGAATGAAGAGCTTGAAGGTCCGCAACTTGCGTGATGCTTAACTACTTCATGTACCAGAGCATCCAAGGAGATATCTGCAAACGGTAGTTCTGGAGGAGAAGACTCCTGCATATGGTGAGCTAAAGAGCATATGTGAAACACAGCTTGGTGTAGTTACCCGATGTTGCTTGCCAAGGAATATCAAGCAATTCAATTCTCAGTATTTCCTGAACCAGTATGGAACAGTACCACTGGTGAATGGTCTATGTCAATCAGCATGGTAATCTCTTAGAAACCGGCACGTGTCCAATATTCCTCTGAGTGTCAATATAGGGAAGTGAACGTGCATGAGCCCAAGCTCAGAAATGCACATTGTTAGTGACAAATGTTGCTTTGAAAAGAGGAGAGGAGATCCACCACTCAAAAGATCTCATCAGTGGACAATCAACATGGACATTCATCAACAAGGTTCCATCCCAAAGGCCGAGTGTACAACACGAAGAGGCAAACATCCATCAACCTTCGCCATGGTACGTATCTTTACTCTGGAAACACCATAACCATGATAGTTTAGGAAACCTCTTCGTCAGCATACCCTTGAGCACTTAGCTCAAGACCCGCAATTTTTGCACCATACTTCTTCCAATGCATTTTCCAAGTAAGCATGCGTAGGGCTACATTACAAGGCCGTGCACAAGGCACATACTTTTTTCAACCCATGCACGAACACACTTACCCATCACTCAATATGGGTTATGAGTACTTGGCATGACTACTATGAAGATCAACTTTGGAAGATCTAGAAAACATCAACGGAGACTCACAACGACACAGTCATGCTGGAATACAAGGCAGAAGCACATACCAAGAGACTACAACCTGCAAAGACTCACAGTGATAGATGAAGAACGTCGGACGACTTGTGTTCATACAGAAGGGACACTCCCTCTCAAGGCACTACTTGGAACAACCACTACAACAAGGGTCTGTCAGGGACGACAGACTCGAGAGGGGGGGGAGTGTTGAAGCTCAAGGTTAAGGACAAAGCATGGAAGCACATCAAAGAAGTGGACATAGAAGAAGAGAGAGCAAGTAGGGAGCTCCAAGAAGTGTATGTCAAATTTTCAGAAGAATCCCCTACAAAAATAGTGATTTTCATCACTAGAAACCATTGTAAATACCATTATCTATTTTTAGTAACTCCATTTTGTTCAAGCCGAGGAGTCCTCGAGCTTGAGGAGTATTAGAAGTACCATCGTACCAATTTTCATAATTTTTAGACTTCGTTTGAGCCCTCAAATAAGCCCTGGAACCTAATTTTTAACTAGGCCGGACACTAGGTCTGGACAGGGCCAAAACTAGTCAAAAAACTATAAAAAGAGCTAGAGAGCTCATTTTTGGGGTTAGCTTGTTAGAGAATAGAACTTTTGTAAGAGAACTCTTTTGCAATCTAAGCTTTGCATTGTTCCTCTCTTTGATCTTACTTTGTGCGCGTGTGTGTGTATGTGTGTGCATGTTTGTGTGCTTTCACTCACGCACTTGTGCCTTCACTTGCTCGTGGTCTTCATACCGGTCCTCACGTCTCCGCGGATTGACAAGTAAAGGAGGTGGTGCTTACGCTTGAGCTACAATATGTATATGTATATGTATATGTAAATGTATATGTATATGTATATGGATATGTATATGTATATGTATATGTATATGTATATGTATATGTATATGTATATGTATATGTATATGTGTAGCTCAGTGATGAGTAGCACCTCCTTTAATGTAAATCCGGGAAGACATGAGGATGGTATGAAGACCTCGAGCAAGTGGAGGCACAAGTGAGTGAGTGAGAAGCACACAAGCATGCACACACATACACACACACACGCGCACACACGGCAAGACAAAGAGTGAGAATCAATGGAGTTCTTAGATTACTTTCTAGAAGCTCTTACAAGTTTGTTTCAATTACAATCTAACCCCAAAAATGAGCTCTTTAGCTCCTTTTATAGTTTTTGACTAGCTTTGGCCCTGTTCAGACCTAGTGTCCGGCATAGTTAAAAATTAGGTTCCAGGGCTTATTTGAGGGCTCAAACGAGATCTAAAAATTACGAAAATTGGCAGGTAGATACTTCTAAAGCTCCTCAAGCTCAAGGACTCCTTGGCTTGCACAAAGTGGAGCTAAAAAAATATGAAATGGTATTTACAATGGTGTTTAGTGATGAGAATCACTTTTAATTGGTGTAAGGGTTTTTGAAAAGTTAAAGGGTTGCCTAAGTGCTAGATTTGCGTGAATGCTCATACTTGCTTCTTCATGAGGAAAATTATTGGCCTACTTGCCAGATCTTCTTTGACTGCCATGTCTGCTTGTGCTGTCCCTTCGCTCTGACTCTCTTCGTCTTGTGGCTCCTTCGGTTCCCTGACTGCTGCCAACACCCCCCCCACTCTCGCGTCTGTCGCCCCTGACAGACCCTTGTCGAGAGGATTTTTGAACATAGTATTGGACGACATCGGAGGCTAGGTGGTGTTCTTCGAGTCGCAAGCCGCATGCTAGATCTGTGAGCAATTCATCCCAATTCACAGGTCCGGGAACATCTGGATGAGGCACCCTCAATTGTTCTGAGTAAATAGTTCTCTCCACAGCAAATAATTGGAGGAGATGTGATGGTCTAGGTATAAAGATTTTGGAGTGATATTCCCAGAATCCTGTGATGAACATCTCCTCAAATGTCTGTTTAAAGTAGGCTGGGAGGTACTTGATTCTGGCGTGCCAAGCATATATTACTTCAATTGACGGGGTGGTACTCATATCGTACACTAGATCCTGGTTTCCTGTCACAAAGCCTACACCTGAGAAGTGAGGGTCCTTAATGTTCTTAAACGTCCTGAAAGTGATCAGCATTAATTCAAATATTTTCATACACATCTGGGCCATCACATCAGGATTATTGCGTAGCCGAATACTCCAGTGACGGATTGTAGAAATCATGTAGCTGACCGTGGGGGGTCCTCGTGGAGGTGCCAGATAAACATAATTCAACCATTTTGTGCAGGCTTTGATGTCTCTGACGGCAATAGTGAATTCAGGCCAGGTGCGTCTTCGAAGAACTGGAATGTAACAAGGATTATATTTAATAAACAACGGCATATTATTCCAGGTTCGGACCATTTCAGGATACGTTTCCAAAAGCCTGATTCTCCAGGTGGGTTGATGGATGGACCCACGCTGAGCACTTTTCGGTATATCATCTGGACCAAATTGTGTAGCAAATGTGGGAGGCTTGCCACATTGTCGTTGAATCTCCGCGTTGTAATCGGCCAAAAGTATACAGAATAGCACATATTGGTCATTATTGGTGCCGATCCATCTATGATGAGACATGCTTCTAAAATATTCAGACTTTATGACAGTTTCTTCTAAGTTCGCTAGTGATTGGATCTGAATGGCCACCCGTTCTTCGTGAGTGTTCGCTGTCCTTTCCAGTGTTTGAAGCCACTCGGGTGCTTCCACTTCCAATGTGTCTAGTCCCTCTGAGGTTCGTCACCCGCCTGGCATTGGCATAGGATCATAAGGTTCCTCGTATGAATCATCTACCTCAATAGGGACCAACTCTTCTTGCTCTGGTTCTACCACTGGAGATGGCTGCCTCTCGTATGTCAATAACCTTTGCTGTAATTCTGCTACCTACTCAGTTAAGGCCTTTACTTCGTCTGAGGTGGAGGTTGATGGGACACTCTTCGGTTGTTCCTCCTGTTCCTTAAGTCTGCTCTAAAGTGTGTCACGCTCTCTTTCCAAGTCATCATGGGCTTCCAGGAGATCTGCATAGCTTTCCAAAATGGTTTTCATCGTCTCCGTGGGAACTGCTTTGAACTGCTCTGGATCTATCTCGTGAGGAGAGCCTTCCATTGCCGCTTCCAGATTCTCTTCATTTTGTTTTTGCAGTCTTTTGTTCTCCTCCAGTGCTGTGGCCATATGTTTCCTTAGTAGCGCCAAGTTGCATCTGACTCGTAGGTTATCGGCCTCGTATACTTCGAGCAAAGCTTCTAGTTGTTTGACACCTGATTCTGTTGATGGTTGGGGTGCCTCCAATAGTGTTTGGTGAGCCTGCTCAAGCATTGTATAGCGTTGATTCACTTCTGCATTTTCCTCTTGTAGAATGTGAAATTGCCTTTGTAAGTTTTGATGGTGTGTTGTCAGTTGCTGATACCGGCCGTCCAGAGCTCTATACTCATTCTGGAGCTGATATACACATTGATTTAATGCTAAAAATATGCTATTTACATTAAATAATGTTGGGAGGGGTGAAGATGCAGGGGGAATGGGGGCGGGAAGGGGAGTTGTGAATGATGTGGATGCAAGTGGAGATGTGGGTGGCGGGGGTATGGGAGATGAAGGTGGCATGGGGGGAGGGAGCGGTGTTGTGGCAGGAGATGTTTCCATAGTGTCAATTGTTTGAGTGACAGTGTAGATGGGGATAGTGGGTGGAGTGGATGTGACGTCAGTGAAAAGAGTGGTGAAAGTGGGCATGGTGACTCCCCCGAATTGGATTCCCGGAGAGAGTGGGATACCCATGACAATGGTGGTGGTAGTGGACGTGCTGGTGCTAGTGTCATGTGGTGGAGTGAATTGTGTAGTGCGAGGTGGGGAAGGTGGTGACAGTGGTGCTTCCTGATGTTCGTCTGCTTGCGTTGTCTCTCTTGGTGCTGATACATTGATATGAATTTGTTTCCCGGACCTCCTGGGACGAACGGGAACCCTCTTCTCAAATCTGTGAATGTAGGCCATTGCCTCATGGATGGCCTCATCCACTCCTACTTGCGTCGGCATGAAGGTTTATGGACTCAATGAACAAATCGTCCACACCTTCCTCAGCTAGCAACTGGTTCATGAGTTTCTTGCCCGATTCCAGTGACATCTTATGCTGTTCTTGAACTAGTTGCATGGTTCGATATAGTCTTTTGATTTGTGCCGAATATGCAGGGGCACTTGCCAGCTCGGAAAGCTCGTCATATTCTTGTTCCTCGTAGGCTTCTTCCTCTTGTTCTGTCTCTTGTTCCTCGCCGTCGACTACTACCACTTCTGGTCGGGTGGGGCCTGCTGTTGTTGTCTGGGGTTGTGGTTCCTGAGCTCGTTCTGTTTCCGTCTCGAGATTAGAGTCATAGATCAGTCTAGCCACTTCTTCATCCGTGAGATCATTGAGAGTAAAACCTTGTGGGAATTCCAGATCTGATGGGATGGGTGGAAATACCAGATTAGGTCCATCTGTGCTTGGTCTTGGTAGCCGGATTGTGAATGGCCTAACGCATCGTGTCTGGGGAGGGGTAATTTTTGGTGTGGTGGTGGCTCCCCTTGGTTGAGCGCAGGGTAACTGTACTCCCCCCCTCATCTTTTTTGATGGGGGACCTGCAGCTGATAGTCTTCTCTAGAATTCCTGGGCGCGGGGCCATATGAGTGCCCGCTGAATAGGCACGTCATAGGCGAGACATCGGTAGATTATCTTTGTTAGAGCGCAACATCCATGAAGCACATTTTTCTGCTTCTTGTTCCACCTTTGATGGGCTGGGTGGATCTGATCTATGATCCAATGTGGCACGTTGATGGGAAGGCTTTCTGTCTCTGCTAGATACAAGCTGAACCAAATTTTCTTTGGGGGCATGGTGAATCTTTCCTGGGCGGGGAAAGCAAAATGTTGCATGACGGTCCGCAGGTGAAGCGCAATGGTAGGTGTCATCGCTACCATATCCTTCAGCTTATTAAGATCTTTGTGTTTCATTCGACCTAGAACCATGGTTTCCTTTTCAGTGGGGATGTGCATGCCATACATGCCCAACGCTTCTCGTACCAGATTAAGGGTCAGCTTGAATCTTTTGAGTTCATGACCCGGCAGCAGAGAGGGTAACACAAAGGTGTTGTCGCCTCCCTTGGCCATGCTTGGCGTGATGGTACTTATAAGATATGAACAACGTAAGAAATCCGGCTTTGGTAAGTGAGCCCTGAAATAACTGTCCACACCGGCTTTGGTCCATACTGATCGCATGACCTCGGCGTTATGATAGCTTTCAAACTCGCGCGTGAAAAAGTGGTATCGTCCCCATTTACCATTAAATTCCAATTCTGCTTCCCAGAAATAGGTTCCATCGCCCAATGGTCCAGCGATATCACTGAACCAGTGAGCGTGTTTACCTACTTGAGAAGTGTGCCCTTGAAGAGGATCCTGAATGGGGAGCACATGCACGGCTTGAAGTTCTTGCGGCCTTACGGTGAGATGTGGCTCGAGGAGGAGTGTTTCTATGTCCACAATCTGTGCACTGGATCCGGCTTGAGAACTGGCACCTCCTGCTTCTGCCATGGCCCTGCTTGTTGGTTGGTTCTGTGAGAATATAGAACCACGTGTTAACATCGTAATGGACAGAATAAATCCGTTGTTGTCCCCGTTACAACATTAACATGAGGTAGATGGTGAGTTAGTGGTTAGTAAGTGCACGAAGACAATGTGTGTAGTTAATGCTTGGTTAGTCCTAGGAGACTAATGCAGTTAGTAAGTGGGGATGAATTTACAAATTGGGGTCGGGGGTTTATTACAGGTCTTAGGTTGCCAAATGCAGTGGATGGGTTTTGTTCTTGGTTTCGTAGAGACTCTAGAGAGCTTTATAGGTGTATCGGCTTGAAAATGAGGCTTTTTAGGGACCCATTTACAAGCGATTATGTTCGTGCTCATGGGCCTTGGTGTGTTCCTGAGTGTTGGAAACGAGTGAATGCTGACTACGCGAGTGAAGGGGTTACGTTGTATCGGTTGTGGCTTCGGTATAGCTATTTGCGCCCGCAAGCAAGCCTTAGGCACCCAAATTTGTCTTGATTGTGGGCTAGCCTTCATCGACTTCTTGGGCACCCACATAGTTTTCACGTTAGCAGAAGAATTTTTGAAAGACTTCTTATTAGTGTCGTGTTGTTGGTTACTAATAAGAGGCTTTGCCCGTGTGGTTGGCGTGAGTGCAACCGGGTGTTCGCCTTTCCGCACCCACACTTGGTTCACTTGCTGAGACATTTTGCTGCGCAGGTACTTTTGATTTCCGGCATAGGTAGTACTCTGCTTCTTCTGCCTTTGATCCACCTTTGGTTGCTGCCTTCTTCTGGCCTTTGGAAAAAAAGGGAGTTCCGTTGCATCCCTGACTCCTTTTTTGAGAATACCATGCCTCTGCAACACATAGTTTTGGACAAGAATAGCATGGTCAACTTCATGTGCACCCCTAGAGGGACCAGGAGTCTGTGCCTTTCCTAGTTCCTTGAGTGCTCCATTATTTAACTCTACTGTAATTCGACTATGATTGACCCATACCTGAAGAAGTCCACTTCTTAGGTTTAAGTTGACTGCTTGGTCATAGATCCAGTCTTGACCCAAGACAAGGGGTTTCGTGAGGTCCTCATCTTGACACACTAGTACTTTAACTGTCATTGCCTCATCATGAATATAGAGGGGAAGTTCCACCTCGCCCATGCAAGGGGTTTCCACGCCTCCCAATCCTATGAGATATGCTTCCACAGGATTGACAGTCAACTACAACTCTTGACAGTGAGACAATTTAACAGCACTAGTGGCTGCACCTAAGTCAATCAAGGCTCTTACGGTCCTTGCACTCTTTCCTTGTCCTATATCCAAGGTTATGAACGGACGTCGATCAGTTATCCTTTGTGAGCTTGTTCCTGCGACTTCACACATTGCCATATGATATCCTTGATCTGCATAGTTGTTTGTTCTAGGCTGATGTCTACCTTGCCTTCGTAGCTTCATCCTTCTGATGCGTTCTAAAGCTTCTGCTTGAGCTTCCTCTCGAATTCGTTTTTCTTCTTCCTTGCGTTTCTTGGCAGTATTGAGTCGACTTAGCATTTCCTCTGTGAGAGGTTCCTGATACAACTTGACTCTGCATCCGCTAATGTAGTTTGGGAGAACATCACCTTCTAACGTGGCGAGTTGTACTGCTCCACTCGTGGAGATCCTATTGATGATCATAGGTCCGTAGCCTCTCTTTTCTAGCTTCCTTGCGTGTTGTTTCAGTGTATAGACTAAAACTAGATCTCCTGCTTTCAAGCCCTTATCCTTCACATGGGCATCAAAGTATGCCTTCTGCCTCTTCTTAGCTGCATAGATTCCTGCAGCTGCTCTCAATCTTGTTTCTCCTAATCGTTCAAGGTCAAAAAGTCTAGAGGAGAGTTCATGACCCATCCATTCATGCTCTTGTGCCACTTTCAATGTAGGTATCAAAAAGTCTAAAGGTAGCACGGCATTTTGACCAAACACCATTTGAAAGGGAGTGGCTTGGAGTACCGTTTTGTAGGCAACTCGGTATGCCCAAACAGCATGGTGTAGCTGTTTGTCCCAATCAGAGCGTTTATTGTTCACTAATTTTGTCAATACATTGCATAAGATCTTGTTGGTGCTCTCAGCCTGGCCATTGGCTTGAGGGTGATAGGGGGCAGACTTCTTATGTATTACCAAGAATTCTTGGAGTAGATTTTCAATAACCTCATTTAAGAAATGAGTACCTCTATCACTAACTAGCTCTATAGGTAGCCCGTACCTAGTGAATACATTTTCAAACAGGAACTTAGCAGTTGTTTGTGCATCGTTCTTCGTTGTGGCTTTTACCTCTACCCACTTAGTTAGATAGTCTGTTGCAACAATGATATATTCTACATGGGAACCCTTAGCTGGGGGATTAATAGGACCTACGAACTCTATTCCCCACTTAGAGAATGCACGTCCGCCCATCATAGGTTTCAGTGGCATCTCATCTTTACGTATAGGATACTGGGTTCTCTGACAAACATCACAACGTTTCACATAGGTATGTGCATCCATGTGAAGGGTAGGCCACCAGAAGCCCGCAAATAGTATTGCCTTGATCACCCGATCTGGTCCAAAGTGTCCTCCTGCTACACCTTGGTGAGCAGTTTCCAAGATCTTAAGATATTCACTTTCATGGACACATAGCCTCAGGTAACCATCTTTACCACGCTTATATAGATTATCACCAATGAGTGAGTAATCTAGGGCTTCTTGTTCTAAACTCCTTTTTCTAGCCAGAGTCATGTCTGGAGGGAATGTTTTTGTCCTTAGGAAGGATACTAGAGGTTCACTCCAATCTGGCACTATGGATACTTGATAAAGAGTGGCGTGTTCCACAGGTGGTTTAGTGCAGCAGATTGGGCATTCCTTGCACAACTTTTGGACATCAGCTTCCATAGTTGGCCAATGCACACCGAATCTCCTTAGTGTTTGTAGGGTTCATTGCTTTGAATAGTGTTGCTCTAATGCACCTACATGTGCTAATTGCAACCATTTATTGTACTCGTCCTCTTCTACGCAACAAGCCAAGATCCCTTGATCTGTGTGCTTGTACACACTTCCAGCCATGATGTTGTACTTTTGGGCTTTTACAACCTCTCTATTCCGTGTGTTTACCACTGGATGATTAGGCCCGTATGTCAGTACTGGGGCTTAGCCCACTACGGCACCACTTCCAAATTAAACAAGTAAGCATCAGGAAGGTCATCTGATACTCCTTGTGGGGCTTCTCCCGATGTGAGCCTAGAGAGATGATCTGCTCTTAAATGAGTCCTCCCTTTTCTCACCACTACCTCAAAGTCATATTCCATGAGCAAGAGAAACCATCTCACTAATCTTCCTGTATTGCATGGCTTGTTTACGAGGTATAGCAATGCCTGATGATCAGTAAAAAATTTAAACTTATTTGCAAGCAAATAGTGTCTAAATTTCTTAACTGCATATACCATGCCTAAGCCTTCTCTCTTAGTAGTGGTGTAATTCCGTTCAGCTGCATTCAATTGTCTACTGGCATAGGCAATTGGAAGATCCATATTACCTTCACCAGTAGGTTTTGCAAGCACACATCCAATAGCATAATTGGATGCATCCACATGAACATGGAGAGGCTTATTCCAATCTGGTGTGGTCAAGATTGGTGCTGAACACAATCTTCGTTTAAGCTCCTGGAAGGAATTCTCACATTCATCCGTCCACTCAAAGTTAGTCAGAAGTCCATACATGGGCTTTGCAATGACAGCATACATGTGTATAAATCGTCGGTAATAACCACAATCCCCCATGAAAGCTTGTACTTCCTTGACATTCTTTGGTCTAGGTAGCTCTGCTATAGCTCTCACTTTCTCTTCGTCAGTAGATATGCCATTCTTTGACACTATGTGTCCTAGAATCTTGCCTTGCCTGACCATGAAAACACACTTTTCTGGGTTCAGGCAGACTTGATATTCTCTACATTTGTCAAAGATTTGTCTGAGTTCAGGAATATGGGTTTGCCTAATGTTGGAATGGGCACAAAGATCATCAACATAGACTTCTAAATTCTTCCTCAGGAACTCCTTAAATACATGGCACATCAGCCTCTGGAAGGTCACTGGTGCATTGGTAAGCCCAAATGGCATTACTCTAAAAGCAAAAATGCCCCATTCTGTGGCAAAGGCTGTCTTATGCTGATCCTCTGGAGCTATGGCTACTTGATTGTAACCCAAAAATCCATCAAGGAAGCTGTACACTTCCTTGCCTGCCACTCTTTCTAAGAGATGTTCTGTGATGGGAAGTGGATAGTTATCTCGAATCGTGGCTGCATTAACCTTCTTCAAGTTAATGCATACATGCAGCTTTCCATTTTTCTTGGGCACCACTATGATGAGGGATACCCACTCAGTGTGCTCAATTTCATAGATAAATCCAGCTTCAACCAGTCTATCTATCTCTTCTTTGATCTTAGCAGCGTAATTGTCGTTATATGTGTAGGGCTTTTGCTTAGAGGGTTTAGCATCTGAGGTCATAGGGATGGTGTGTGAGCATATGTCCGGGTCAACACCTTTCAAATCCTTGTAACTCCAAGCGAATACATCTCTGTATTCTCTTAGCAAGGCAATTAACGCATGCTCTTCTTCCGCTGTTAGGTCATGGCCTATGTACGTGCATCTCTCCTCTCCTTCTTCTAAGGCCACTACTATTTTCTTGGTGGTTTCTTTGTTATCATAGGCCTCCCCTGATTGTGCCTCTCGTTTAGGCATTCTTATCATGACCCTCCTGTCATCTATCTCGTATTTCTTAAATATTTCTGGGACCTCAAACAAAGATTCTCCCTCTTCTGGTGAGACTTCTCTCTTTTTTCGTTTCTTTACTTCTTCCTTCGGGGTCACATGTGTTGCTAATCTTACATCATTTGTAAGCTCTCCGTGTCTTTGGGGTTGAAATTCTACTTCATGGAAGTATTCTTCATCTGATGCAAATGGTGGGTCCATAATGATTGACTCTAGATCGAAGTCACTTGCATCCTCAAATGCATCAGGGCTAGGTTCGCATTCTTCTAGAATTGCCTCTCCCATGATTGGATCTATGGAGAAGACTGAAATGTCATAGCCATCCTCATCACAGTGAGGTGTCCATTGTTCTTCATTGATGGCTACGTCCATTGTTGCTAAAATTTCTGCCCAACCGTGAGGTTCAAATTCTTCATCTGGAAAAACTACAGGTGCATAGGCTGGGTCTTGGATTGATCTATGGGTTTCTTTTGCACCTACCTCTCTGGCTTTTTCTCTCTTCTCTTCATCTACTGCTACTTTGCACATCCATAAGTGGGTGTCTTCATGCATCCAAGAGGATCCTGACCCTATGGAATGCACCGATTCTGTATCATCCTTGGCTCTATGGATGGGATTCCATTGGATAGGAGGGACATCTCTATGAGAGTAATCCTTGAGATTGACTTTGGTCGTAACACCTAAGTGTTGTAGGTACAAAGAATTGGTTCCCCAATCCTATACCACTTGCAACTGTCGCATGAATGGTCTTCCCAAAATCATCTCATAGGCATGATTTTTGCTAAAGTCACATATAGCAAATGTATGCTCGAACTCAACACCACATGTAGTGAGAGTTATTCCTTCTAACAACCCTAGGGGTCTCTCTATGTGACCATCGGCCATCTGCAACTTCATTCTCGTTGGTCGGAGTGCTGGCTTGCCCCAATGCTTCCAGAGGGAGGTGGTGGCAATTGCAACTCCTGCACCTGAGTCCAAAATTGCCTTGGTGGTGTACTCCTGATAGGTAATGGGAAGATAGGTGTTCCCTTCTTCACCTTCACACATATCTCCTATCTTATCCAAGGGTATTTCTGGCACTGTTCTCTGGGATCCTACCTGGGAACGAGGTTTAGCTATTTCTGGTACTTGTTTGGCGACATGTTTCCATAATTCAGGTCTAACCTTAAGTAGCTCTTCTAACTTGAGATTGCACTGCACTGTGGTGTTCTTCACTACCTCTGTGTTCCTAGGTATGACTGACTCTTCGTTTCTTACCATGACTGTAGGTGCTCTCATACAGGTGGACCTTGCTTCCCATGGGCGTGTGAAGTGGGGTAGTTCTTGTAAAGAATTAGACTCGAAGTCTAATTATTCTTGAGATTGGGTACTTTCCTGCTCTCCATAAATGGATGGGATGTCTTGTGGGAATTGGTCATGTGCTTCATCCACAAGTTCAGTGGGAGGAGGGACTTCACTTTCCTTAGCCCATTTGTCTTCTTGAATCTCGCGTAGGAATTCTGGTGTGAACCGATTCATATAAGATGATGTGTCCGGCTCCGTAGAGTTAGGCACATGGGCTTCAAGCACATAGGCTTCCTGAGCAGGAATGCTTACTCTTTCACTTGCCTTGCCCTTGTGTTGAGAGGCTGGTTCCTTTTGTGATTGTGCCATTAGATTCTCTATTCTTTCTAGGGAGGGGGAATTGTCTGGTTCAATGGAAATTGGCACATAAGCTTTCGGTGGGGGATGGGTCCTATTTTTGCTTGCGTTATCTCTTTCTTGATTTTCTTCTTCCTTGGCAGATCTTGCAATCATGCCCTCTAACTTCTCTAGAAGTCCATCCAAGTGTAATTGCGTCTTGACTGAGCCCGAGTAATTGAAAAGGCGACTGGCTTCAAACATAGTCTGAGCCAGTGCGACCATTTTTGCGCAAAGCTTGGTTCTTTCGATCTCTAGGTCAGCTCTAGGGTAACATTTGTCATGATCCGTGACATTTGGCCCTTCTTGGATTCTGGCCTGATATGCTTTCAGCATCATGTCTATATCTTCAGGAGTGGGATCAGCTAATACCGATCCTACTCTAGGGGGTGGTGGAATCGTATGAGGTGGGTTGGAAGGTGATGGGAATGGTGGTGGTGGGATAGTGTGAGAGGGAGTTTGAGATGTGAGTTCAGTTATCCTAGCTTTGGTTTCTCTTATGCTTTCCTCGAGTTCACTCATCTTTTTAGCCCATTGTCTTTTCATTCTTTCCCGACTATCTTTCCACGCTCTAGTCCTTTTCTTTGTTATGCTCTCAGTTTCACTAGCCTCTGGGTTCTTATCCTGGTTTACACCTTGGTTCTGCTGCAATGCTTGAGCTCTAGTCACGACCTGTACTGGTGCAGTGGGCGTCACACTTCCTGTGGAGTCTACCACCAACCCAATAACGTTAATAAGGGTGATTTTTGGCATATTATTAGGATTCTTAGGGCAGTCTCGTAAGAGATGCTCTTTTCCACAATCTTGGCAAAAGCCTTGGATCGTCACTGACTGGGTTTGTGTAGGTGGAGGTAAGGGGCAATCACGAATTAGGTGATCTCCTTGGCATCTGTAGCACGGTCCTCTTGGGAATGGAGGTCTTACTTGCCTAGGTTGAGGCCTAGGGTTGGGGTTTGCATACATGACGTTTGTGTAATCTGACTCCCAACTAGGTTCATTTGGCTCTTCACTATAGTAGGACTCACCATGCTCAGGAGATTGCATGTAGTAAGCATGGGGACTATCGACATGTGTAGAATCAGAGCTATGGTCACTGGGGTCACTTTCAGAAAGCAGTGGTGTTACAGGGACAATAGCTCTATTCAGGTTCTCTTCTACAGCTGCATATTTTACTGGGATCGCATTAGCTGGAGTAGGGGGTTGTTGAGCTAACACAGGCTGAGGCCTTTGTTGGTTTTGGTATGGTTGCTGATAAGGTTGTTGTGGCCTGCCATATGGTTGTGGAGGGTACGGGTTCTAGTATCTTCCCTGCTTAGGGTATGGCTGAGGGTAGGGTTGCCTAACCGCCTGTTTGTTGTATGGGCAATCTTGCGCGGTGTGATTGGTGTACCTCCGTTCTATGGTGCAGTACTGGCTGCTAGGATTTACTTAGGGTTGAGCCATAATGGGGCAGACATTCGCCATGTGGTCGCGACCACAAGTATAACATCTTTTCACTGGGGCAAATCTAGGAATTTGTTTGCTAGTTACACCTAATTTCTGAGCTACTTTCTCTGCAAGTTCCTCGATTGATGTGGATTGCGTGGAAGAGGAGTTAGAGGCACTATCCGAGTCTTTGTATATCTTGGAAAGCTCTAACTCCTCCCCTAGGTTGTCCTCAATGTCAATACACATGCGTACACACTCTTCTATGGTCCTAGGGTCCTTCAAGTACACATATGATCTTAATTTGGTACTTAGCAACCCATCCAAGAATAAAGCCACTTGCTTGGCGGGTGTGGGTAACTCCGAAACAGGGCATCTTTCAAGATATTGCCTAAATCTCCTTCCTGCAAGTCTTACAGTCTCTTGTGGGGTTTGCTTGAAGCTGTGAATCAGTGAGGAGGTATTATGCCTTATGCCACTCTTAGAGAATTCAATAATGAAAGCCTCTAGGAGTTGGTCGATGCTCCTGAACTGCCTCTCATTTAGTGGCTGAAACCATGTCAGGGCAGTGTTCCTGAGGGTTTGTAATAAAGTAAGTTGGTGATCTAGGGATCCGATTGGTTCAGACAGATCTGAAATCGGATTCCGTTTGGTCATTCGTTTGTGTGGCCAAAGATCTCGAGTCTAGACTTACTGGTAGGTCATTTACTCTTGTAACCAAGTAATCCACTTAGCCTAATGGTTAAGGCTCAAGGGTGTGAAGGACGAGGTCTTGGGTTCAATCCCCATGGAGTACATGGGAAGAGTATTTTGCCCAAAGAGCTCTAGAACCTTCTAGAAGCATCCACTGGACACTTGGCGCACATGTAGTTACATGGCTGACACTTGGATGATTAGCATTCACCTGCCCAAGAAGGTAGTCCCCTGGAGAGAGCTATATATAGAGGCATTTGGTTGGGAGGAGAGTCATTCATTCATGAGCAATTACTGTCGCTACGCTGTTGCATTGGTATTAGAGCCATCTCCATAGCTTTCATCTTCTTGCTCGGACTTTTGACGTGCGAATTCTGCCCCCGCCCGCATTGAGATGCTTGTCGCAATCATTCTCATGCTTTAGCTTAGAGCAAAAGAGTACTAAAAAGAGTATATCATCTCTGAAGTGTTTGGCGAAGGAATCGAACTCCCGCCCCTCAGGAGAGAGGGCGCTTCCTTATCCACGGAGAGAAGCGCCATTCGTGATATCCTTTATGGAGCAGATCGTCATAGAATCATCGGTTCGCTGAAGGAGGCTTCATCGAAGAAGATCCAAAAGAAAATATTTTGGGTGAAGCAGAGGGTGATCAAACCCCCGTCCCCCCGATTGGAGCACGCTGCTCTATCTAGAAGAGCATCACCGTCCGCGTGAAGATATAACAGAACTACTAGCTGAACTCCTGAACAAGCTCTCAAATAGGGGCCAAAAAGGTTGATCCTCTCTGCTGCACGTCCGCGGGTGATCGAACACGGGACCTGTTTAAGCGAGCGTGTCCGCCTATCCATTAGCCCACAACAGTTCACGGGAGTACTGCTGAGAAGGTAATTAATTTCTCTTAATTCGCGCTGAAGCAGACATCTTCACCCGGCCAAAAAAGCTGAACTACCATCGGGAGGGCGCCGGGATTCGATCCCACAACCTTGCAGAGAAACTTCAGGGCTTTATCCACTGAAGTAAAGGTTCTTTGTGATTTCATTCTCTGCATAACATATACAGTTCAATTAAATCTCTGCTCTGCTAATCCCGAGCCGAAATCATCTCATTTTGATTAACCTTTGGAGTTTGCTTATTTCCCCATCCGAACCCGAGTACATTTCTGTGGTGGTCCAAGCTGTAGAAAGCTAAAAGTTCGAGTAAAGTTCAACAGAAGTGGAGCTGTGGAGTGAAGATTTGGAGGCCTATCTTCGTCATAATTCTAGCACTTTCGGCTAGAATCAAGTCGACCTCAACGGACCAAATCATCAGGGACGATTTCTTGTGACATTCTTGCATAGCTCTTTTGATTTTGTTGCACACACTTCTTGCGTTAGGAATACTTAGTAAGTTTAATAACGCTTTGTGTGCGATGGAGGGGACTTCTAGCCACGTTTCGCTTACAAGTACTACTAGTGCGTCCATGTATGTTTCCATTCCTATGTTAGTAACATCCTCATTCATGACTAGACCACCAATAGTTGCATGTGCATTGCATTCATCTGCACCTATGGTTTCAAATACTAGTCATGCGTCTGATGCATCTAAAATAGAATCAGCGATTGTAGCATTAGACGTTGAGGATTCTGCGAGAAAAGGGGAAACAAACACTACTTTAAACGAGAGGAAAGATATGGAAAGTAGGATGTTGCTAGTTGAGCAAAAGCTTGGACAGTTGTCTAGCATTCCGGATGAGGTTGCAGTACTCCGTCAATCTGTTGATGGAATCCAGGATCACCTTAAGGCCATTCTGAACTTACTTCAGACGCCTAAGGATATCAGTAAGACTATTTTAGGTAGTCACACAGATACGATCGCAACTTCATCGATGTCTGTTAGGATGGAAAAGGATAAGGGATTATCCTCTCCCCATACAGATATGTTTCCTTTAGCGGGAAGTATGAGCCGTCTTAGTCTAGCGTCTTCTACTCCCTTGTGTGTTGCTTCGGTAGGGATGTTAGAAACTCATAACCGCCCAGTGGATCTCTCTTTGGGAAAAGAGATCCGTCCTCCTTATTTCTCTGGAGAGGATAAGGATAGGAATAAGGACGCGGTTTTGACTTTCTTAGAGAAATGGAAAGATGTCCATGAACTCAAACATACCCCTGATCATGTGAGGGTAGTAGAAGCCAGTTTGTCGCTAGGACCGAAAGCTTATACATGGTGGATGAGTCTCTCTGAGACTCACAAGAAACCTACCACTTGGAATGAATTTTCCCATCTTTTCAAGAAAGAGTTTCTCCCCGAGAATGAGGAGGAACGCAATTGGGAAGCATGGGATAAAATTCAGCAGAAGGGTAGACCGCTATTGGTGTATATTTCAGAATACAGAGATGTAATTCTGAAGTTAAAGAATTTAGATGACTTCCATCGACTTCGCGGTTTTGTCAGAGGACTTAACCAGCGAATTCGTAATGAAGTTAAGAGGCATGCGCCTAAATCCCTTGAAGAGGCGATTAAGGTCGCACAGATTTATGAGGACAATTCACGCTTGGATGTCACGCAGGAAAGCAGTTATTCCCAGAAGAATAACTTTAAGCGTAAGGGTAAAGGGACTAGATCTAGTGAAAGGGTGTCTAAGAAACCTCGTGTTTTTAGACACATCCTTTCTCCAGAAGATCATGATAAAGCGCAAAAAGAAAACTTGTGCTTTAAATGTCTTAAGCCTGGACATCGAAGCCGTGCCTGTCGAGTCGGAAGAGAAAGTAAGGGAAAGGGTAAGCAGCAAATCCATCTGATTCAATCTTTGAACTTGGATGCAAATTCAAGTGCAAAGAAGGTTCAGATTATGCACTGCAACAGTACCCATTCATGTCAAATCTCCAAAAACATGTGGCAACCTCAAGAGCTTGGTCCACATGATTTGGTCAAGTTGCATGGATCAGTAAAAGGTCACACCATCCGGATAATGGTGGATGACTCTGCTACGCATAATTTTATCAATTATGCGTTAGTAAAAAAACTCGCTCTTCCTCAGGAACCATCGCCTCATAAATACATTGTCTCCATGATGCACGGTCAAGACACCCGTGTTTGGGACACAATGATTTGTAATTTGGAACTAGAAATCCAAGGATTTAAAGACACCTTCGACTTCCAAATAATGAATATGGATCGGGTAGATCTCGTTTTAGGGAGAGAGTGGCTATGGAGTCTAGGTCCTTCATTGACCAGGTGTTATTTTACAAATACTTTGGAATTCCAGCGCGACGGAGTTGTGTATAAGATCAAGGGTGAGCATGATGTTCCAAGTATCCCTTTGATATCATACACTGAACTTCAGAAACTTGTCAATAATGAAGCCAGGACTCAAGCTTTTCTTGTCCTTGGCACCGATGTAACCGATTCTGATAATATAAATCAAGTTTCTTATGTCTCGTCCTTTATTCCTCGAGAAGTTTATGTTAAATTTAACAATTTAATGAAGGAATTTAAAGATGTGTTCCCTAAGGAACTCCCCTACGGCTTGCCACCCTCTCGTGGAAACATCGATCACGGCATAGATCTGTTTCCGGGTACCAAGCCAAAATCTCAAAACCCATACCGCCTCCCCTATGTCCAAAATCAGGAGGTGGAAAATCAAATCCAAGAGTATTTGGATAAAGGATTTATCCGCCCAAGCCAGTCTCCATGGGCAGCACCCATCCTTCTAGTGAAAAAGAAAGATGGAACTATGAGGCTGTGTGTAGATTATAGGGCGTTAAACAATCTTACGATAAAGAACAAGTATCCCATGCCACTAGTCGAAGATCTTTTCGATAGTTTAAAGGGAGCTACAATCTTTTCTAAGATTGATTTACGCCAAGGTTATCATCAGATCAGAATCAAAGTTGATGATATTCCTAAAACAGCCTTTCGAACAAAGTTTGGTCACTACGAGTTTTTAGTGATGCCGTTCGGGTTGACAAACGCACCCGCAACATTTATGACTTTGATGAATCAAGTGCTTAAGCCATATTTGGGAAAATTTGTTGTAGATTTTCTCGATGATATTCTGATCTACAGTAAAGATCATGAAAGTCACTTAGAGCACTTGAAAAAAGTTTTTCAACTTCTTCGTGATAATAAACTTTACGGTAAAGAGTCAAAATGTGAATTCTTTACCCCAGAAGTAAAGTATTTAGGTCATATTATTTCCGCGGAAGGAATCAAAGTTGACCCTGAAAAGGTCCAAGCGATTCTTGAATGGCCTGAGCCCAAGACGGTTCGAGAACTACAAAGTTTTCTCGGATTGGCCGGATATTATCGGAAGTTTGTGGCTGGATATGCCAAGATTGCAGTACCTTTGACAGATCAACTCAAAGGGAAGCATCAAAAGTTAAATTGGAAAGAAGAGCAAGCAAAGAGTTTTCAAGAACTTAAACTTGCTTTAGCATCGGCCCCGGTTCTACAGATCATAGATCCGAACAAGCCTTTCCAATTAGAGACAGATGCAAGTTCATCTGCAGTAGGAGCAGTACTAAGCCAAGATGGTCGACCAATAGCTTTCGAGAGTAGAAAGCTAAGTCCTGCTCAGCAAAACTACTCTACCTATGAGCGAGAGATGTTCGCTATTATAAATGCTCTAAAGAAATGGCGCCATTATCTATATGGATCAAAGCTGACCATAGTTTTTGATCAAGAGAGCATAAAGTGGTTTGCAAACCAATCTGATCTTAGAGGTAGAAAAGCAAGATGGGCCGAACAGTTACAAGAGTTCGATTATGAGCTCAGGTACAGAAAAGGAAAGTTCAATGCAGTGGCAGACGCCCTAAGTCGGATGCCTATGTTGAACAATCTAAGTTTTGTACAAATTCAAAGTGAATTTATTTCGACTTTGAAAGGAAGCTGCAAAGAGGATCCAAGCTTCAGTCAAGCATGGAAAGCAGCTGAACAAGATAAACAAACTGAAGCAAGTACTTCTGAGAGAAAGTTTAAACACTATTCTCTCCAAGATGAATATTTGCTTTATAAAGGTAAGGTTTGTGTCCCAAGTATAGTGGACATACGAAATCAAGTACTTTTCGAATGCCATGATGCTCCAAGTGCAGGACATCCTGGTATTAACCGAACCTATGAGTTAGTGAAAAGACATTTTTATTGGCCTAGTTTGCATCGTGATGTGCAAAACTATGTGTCTAAGTGCCATAAATGTCAAGTAAATAAGTTTGAACGACTTAAAGTTGGAGGATTGCTACATCCTTTGGAAATTCCCAAAGGAAAGTGGGAAAGCATTTCCATGGATTTCATTTCTGGATTACCCCGCACTCAGAAGGGCTTTGATTCAGTCTGGGTTGTAGTTGATCGATTGACTAAACTTGCTCAGTTTATACCAGTCAAGACTACTTATAAGACTCCAGAACTTGCAAAAATATTTGTAAATCAACTTTATAGACTCTATGGTCTTCCAGTAGACATAGTTTCTGATAGAGATGCTCGATTTACAAGTCATTTTTGGCGAGCAGTCTTTAGTAGACTTGAAACTAAACTAAGTTTAAGTACAGCTGAACATCCCCAGACGGATGGACAGACAGAGAAAGTCAATCAGATTTTGGAAGACATACTTAGAGCATATGTTACTTCCAAACAGACTGATTGGGAAGATTATCTTCCTTTAGCTGAGTTTGCCTATAACAGTGCCAAGAATACATCAACTGAATTTAGTCCATTCATGTTGATGTACGGTTTCCAGCCTAGGTCTCCTTATGCAGTGGGACTTCATAATGAACGAGTTCAAGCAGCTCAAGAGTTCCTTCAAGACATGAACTTTAAGCTCAAGTTAGCTAAAGAAAACTTAAAGAAAGCTCAAGATCGTGCAAAAGCTTATGCCGATCCAAAGCGAAGAGATGTTACTTTTCAGTTGGCGATCAAGTTTATCTTCGTATTCCTGAAAGATCGAAAAAGTTCAAGACTAGTCAATGCGCCAAGTTGTCGCCTAGATATTGCAGTCCTTTTCCAATCACCAAGAAAGTTGGTTTGTGGGCTTATGAATTACAACTTCCAGATGATAGTTGGATTCATCCAGTGTTCCATGTTAGCCGACTTAGGAAGAGTCTAACAGATTCAGATAATCTAGTTGGACATCAGGTCATACTTCCTATTCCAGTAAATGAAACAGTTCCTCATGAACCTGAAAGGATACTTCGCACCCGAGATAAACGTACAAGAAGCCACTTGTATGAAGAGTGCTTAGTAAAATGGAAGGATGGAACTGAAGAAAATTCAACATGGGAAAAAGTTTCCACAATCCAACGACGTTTTCCAGCTTTCAAGTTTTAAGTTGGTCCCAAATAAAGAAGGTTTTCTACTTTCAAGTTTTTAGTAGATAAACCGATCATGTTCTTCAAGATCTAGAATATGATAAGGTTTTTTACTCTCAAGATCTAAGTAAATAACCTGTTTGAATGAATGCATGTTCTTCAAGTTTTAGAACATGAGGCTCGGGGGTTGCCTACAGTATATATAGCTCTAATTTTCGAGGACGAAAATATTTTCCAAGGGGGGAAGAATGTAATAAAGTAAGTTGGTGATCTAGGGATCCGATTGGTTCAGACAGATCTGAAATCGGATTCCGTTTGGTCATTCGTTTGTGTGGCCAAAGATCTCGAGTCTAGACTTACTGGTAGGTCATTTACTCTTGTAACCAAGTAATCCACTTAGCCTAATGGTTAAGGCTCAAGGGTGTGAAGGACGAGGTCTTGGGTTCAATCCCCATGGAGTACATGGGAAGAGTATTTTGCCCAAAGAGCTCTAGAACCTTCTAGAAGCATCCACTGGACACTTGGCGCACATGTAGTTACATGGCTGACACTTGGATGATTAGCATTCACCTGCCCAAGAAGGTAGTCCCCTGGAGAGAGCTATATATAGAGGCATTTGGTTGGGAGGAGAGTCATTCATTCATGAGCAATTATTGTCGCTACGCTGTTGCAGTGGCGACCACCAACTTGAAGGATTTAAAGAACTCATTAGTGAGCCCGTCCGGGCCTGTGCTTTTACCACTAGGAAGGGCATCAACGACTTCAATGATTTTTGCTTCGAAGATCGGGGCATCAAGCAGAAAAGGAAGGTTGAGTGGAATCCTATGGGGGGGCACCCAAGATATGGCTGCCATGCAGTCTCCTCTATGGTGGGAGAGGGAGGTCGAGGTCCCGAGGAGTCTCATAAAGTGCCCTTCGATGCCCCTAAAATTATCAACAGCGAGTCGTAACAAACGAGAACTATGTCGTAAAAAGAGAACACTTACGTCCAAAATTACATGTTTTCACCTCATTTTTGGAATTCCTTTACACCAGTATACATATATTACAAAAATGAGGTGAAAACAAGTAATTTTTGACGTTTTTTGTCATTTTCTCAAAAAAAAAATGAGCTCAAAATGTAGTCAAAATTTCACTATATTAGGCATTGACGTGTCCCAAAATGTATATGATAAGACATTGACATGCCCAAAATCTATATGCTAAGACATTGACATGTCTAAAATATATATAAGAATGTGGAAGTCAATAGTTTTTACACAAAAATAACATTTTAGACATATCTTTAATGGGTGGATATCTGATTGTTATTCAAAATTGCTACAAAACATGGTTTCATTAACCAAACTACTTTGAGGCATTTACATAAGCACTAAAAATGTCTGAGAGCTTTAATGCAACTCACAACTTTGTCGATCTATGTCTACACCCTCATCATCTGATGCACTTGATTCAGTCTCATACTGTTGAGAGCTCTCTTCTTCTTCTTCTATATCCACAAGAGCTCTATCTTCATCCACGTACATACCAAATTCTGCAGGATCATGCACAACTCTTCTTGTTTTCCTATGATTTCCTGTACCACATACATCTGGAAGCTTTTGTTTTATCATGTTGATTGTTGCTTTCCTCAAGTGACCAGTTTTTGTCAAGGAAAAATCATAAACAAGAATATCTACATCATCCATTTTAAGAGTGGATGTGCTTCGAATATTCTTTTTCCTTTTTGAACCTGTTCGTTTAGCATCACACACCATTTCTAAGTTATATTTACCTGTGAATGCATTACTACTTTTAGTGTAATACCAATGCACCACCAAAGCCTCTATTCTTCTCTGATCAATATCTTTAGTTATCTCTAAAACCTTTGCAATCCAAAATGGTCTGGTAGCCTCATCACCATCAGCAAGTACTGCAATAAGCATTCCAACATTTATCTCTATTAAATTTCCTTGCCATCTTGCTTCTGCCTGTTTTGTCATCCTTGGGCCTACATAAATATTTCTTTCTGGTGGATGTATAAAACTTTGAAGTGCATCTGCATTACATGCTTGGGCCACATTCACGGATCTTTGTGTACAAAAATCCCATGTGAATGGAACATCAACTGGCCAGTGACCTGCAATTGTATATTGTATAATCTCTTCTTGATGATTGAAAAAGTCCTCCCACCAAGATACATCTTGATCTCCAGCATATTTTTTTGCACGCTCAATATGTCTCTTCTTTTCAATGAGTGCATGCATCCAACTTTTACTTTGATCAACCACACTTCCACATCTTTCTGTATTGTTTTTATCTTCATATGGTGATTGTTCTGCACCATACACTGTTACAGTAGACAAATTAGGCACCTGCAATAAGAAACTGCATCCCTCTTTAGGCTTCCACCCAAGAGAAGATGAATACTGCTTTGCAAATAAAAGGGTTATTTCATCAACCCTCCTCATCAAGAATACATGGTTGAAACTAATATTGTGCAATGGAGCCAAAACCTTAGCACTGTTATCAAGGCCCATTGAGCAAAAGTGCTTAAAGTCATAAATCTGTGTGAGGTGTTGAACTTCTGGTTTTGGAGTATATGCTTCTGAAATCAGCTCAGATAAAATCGGAAGAGTAAAAGCATTGTTACGTGCCAACTTCTTAGAGAAAGTACTGAACATTTGATCAATGTGATCATGAGTGTGGCCAACCAGAAGAAAATTTACCTTAACCTTCTGAAATACCTGTTTTTCAACAAGCATGCTTAAATATCCAAAGACTGTAGAATTTTTATTCTCTCTTGGAGTATTATCTAGTTGCAAATATAGAGTTGGTGGCAAAAGACCCTTCCATGATTGCAAAACACGATGAATGACAGTAACTGTAAGGTTTGGATCATTATGCACATTCGGATATGTGAAGAAAACCTTGGACATTACGGTTCCATTGTATACCAAAGCGCCAACCAAATGCATTTGCACAAGGACTTCATCTCCAATGTCCTTAGGGATGCGATAAAAATGTGGCAAACAAGTTTTTTTCTGATCCATACCATCGATCAACAAACACATATAACGCTCCGGATTTCTGAGTGCCTTACTTCGACGATGAATTGCTTTCTTTCTCTCTAATGCTTGACTCTCACGATGGTTGTTAAGAAGGTTTTTAAAATTATGCTTTTCCTGTGGTATTCTAGCCCCTTTTGCCATGTTTTTCAAAGTGGCGCAAACTGAACATTCACCCATTCTAACTTTACGAGGAATAGAAACATTGTTAAACTCTTCCTTCCATAATCGAGTAAAGTGACGATACAACACATACTTCTCATTTCTATTTTCCATGTCTTCTCTATATATTTGAAATACCTCTCGACGAGTAAAGTTATCTGACAAGTGCAACCTTCCAGTTGTAGGCATAACTTCACAATGCAAGCTAAAATAGTTCATCATCCAATTCATTGCATGACGTCCAACAGATCCTTTGGTCCCAACATGGAACGTATCCAAAATGAGATCCCCATTCAAAAACCCTTGTTGAACCCTATGTATTCTAAAATTTCCTACACCCATTGCAATTTTAAATGCAGCCCTACAGCATGGCATCCCTTGAGTAAAGAAATATTCAAAACCAACACGCGTTACTGACATGTTATCCTCAATCATTTGCATGCAAGAAACAAGGTATATATCTTGCCTTTCACTATCTAAATGGAGGAATTTTTCTCTTATGTGCTTTAGTCTCTTCATCCCTAAATTATACAAGCATTTCAAACCACAACAATGCTTCACAATATCCAATGCAATCTGTCTATCTGAAGTAAGAAATTTAAATCTTTTTCGACTTACTTCACGAGACCTTCTTTAAATCGTAGATTGAGCTTGCTTTGCTTTTTCGTTGCTCCACATGCACTTGAATCAGAAGGGAGATCAATGGTTGGATCAGATGGGAGATCAAGAGGTGCATTTGTATGAGCAGCATTGCACTGTGAATTGGATAACTTAAATGACTCAACAGAAAACATGGAATCATCAGCACGTTCTAAATCATAGGGATCATCACTTCTCTGGAAAGGCTCAACTGAGAACAATGAATCAATATGAGCAGAGGAAGCTGATGCCCAAGCATCCACTGAAAAGATTGAGCTCATCTTCACTGAGTTCAGAGAAGACTGAAGATGAATGACCTTTTTAAATAAGTAGAAATCCGAGATCAAGTGAAGATATCACATCAAATGTCACATCAAGAAGATATGAAATCAAAAGCTTATTAAAGTACATTAAATAACATAAAACATCAAATTACATCAAATCACTTAATTACTCAAATATACACTAATAAGGGAACCAAAGATTTGATTCACTTTTGATTCAAATGATCTTTTTCTAACTTCATATGAGTCATTCAGTCTAAGCATTGTGAATGAATCAAAATATATCAAAGTTGTGTTCCAATAGGAATATATAATAAAATTGTTTGGATGAAATTTTACAAGAAGAAATTTTACAACTGGAATATATCCAAGTTGAGTTCCAACTGGAATATGCTATGCCATTGAACACTATACAAGAAGAAATTTTACATTTGGTTAAGATTTCAAGGATTAGGTTTTATTGTGGTCTTGGCTAGATATCAAAGAGGTAGATGAAAGTATATTGAAAAAGAATCATGTGTAAAAGAGGCACACAGAAAGTATATTCATACATTGATTTTCCATTTCAACAATGTGTTACAAGATAAATGTGAATATGAACTAAAGTGTGGAGGATAACACTATAAAGATGTCATTAATCTCACAACTTAGACCTAATTTTCTCCCAAGCAACAGAATCTAAGAAAAAACATCTACATGAGATTAGAAATCCTCATGTACATACCATACTGTTGCCATTGAAGTTTAATTTCCATGCAAATGTATATAAATAGTTGCAAGGTTCTGTACTAGAATGTTTATTCAAAGTGATTTTCCATTTCAAGAGTGAGTTACAAGATAAATGTGAATATGAACTAAAGTGTGGAGGGTAATACTATGAAGATGTCATTAGTCTCCCACATTTAACACAACTTTGACTTGATTTTCTCCCAAGAAAGAGATTCTTAGAAACAAATCTCTACATGAGTTGAGACATCCTCATGGACATACCATACTCTTGCCATTGAAATGTAATTTCTATGCAAATGTATATAAATAGTTGTAAGGGTCTATGAATATTTCATTAAAGTGGCTCTGAAACAGCCTATTTGTGTGGGTGCTATTCCCTGGTTAGATAAGTTGACAGATTTAGTTAGCAAGTGGACTCATTCAGATAGATCCAGTTAGTTTCTGGTTCAAGTTACCCAATTGCCTATAAATACCAGAGGAGGAGATCATTCTCATTTTCAAAATCCACGAGCAAGAGAGAGCAGCAGAGCACAGACAGCCATGGAGCACAGAGGTCAGCATACCAGCAAGCCAAGCCTGATGGAGAAGAAGAATGTTGGCAAAAGTACCAAGAGGTAGACAAAATCATAACTAGAAAAAAGATTCTAAAAAGATTCCCTCTGTATGTCTGTGTAAATTTCTCATTTCTAGGTCTCTATTTTTCTTGCCTGTCGAAATATGGATCCAAAGCATGTACAGGTCGATGCCTGGCATCGACTTTAAGGTGTAAGTCGATGCCAGGCATCGACTTAGGATTGCAAGTCGATGCCAGGCATCGACTTGCAGCCCCAAGTCGATGCCTGGCATCGACTTGCAGGAGCAAGTCGATGCCAGGCATCGACTTGTGGTTGCAAGTCGATGCCTGGCATCGACTTGCAGCCCCAAGTCGATGCCTGGCATCGACTTGCTCCTGCAAGTCGATGCCTGCATCGACTTGCTCCTGCAAGTCGATGCCTGGCATCGACTTGTGGGTGCAAGTCGATGCCTGGCATCGAATTGCAGCCCCAAGTCGATGCCAGGCAATCGACTTGGTTCCAAAAAACGATGCCAAGCATCGACTTGCCAGCATCATCATGCAGTGAAAAGTCGATGCCAGGCATCGACTTTTGGGTGGCAAGGTCGATGCCCAGGCATCGACTTGAGGGCCCAAATCGATGCTTGGCATCGACTTTTGTGCCCAAGTCGATGCCAGGCATCGACTTTGTGTTCAAGTCGATGCCAGGCATCGACTTGCACCCAAAAGTCGATGCCTTGGCATCGACTTGACCCAAAAGTCGATGCCAGGCCATCGACTTGGGCCCTCCAAGTCGATGCCTGGCATCGACTTGCACCACAAAGTCGATGCCTGGCATCGACATGCACTTTAAACATCGATTGCTGGCATCGACCTGAAGCTGAAAATCCATGCCTTGCATGGACATGGGCTGATATTTCTTATTGCTTGATATTTCCAATTGCTTTCAGGGATGCGGAGTACAAGGATTGAAAGGCCCATTAAGAAGCTCAGAGTCACCATGGGCTCTGCTGACCAGCAACGTGACAAAGGCAGTGGTCACCAAAGCAAAGGCAAAGAAAATTATTGCACCATTATCCTCTGAGAAGGCCAGCAACCCACTAGGAATATCCTCAGTGTGGACAGAGTAGCATTAAATTCCTGGTGGAGGATCCAAGTATGAAGGAAAGGTCGAGGGAGACAGAGGTCATGAAGACAGATCGTCCACTTCGGGACATGACAAATCTCGAATGGTGCCTTCAGTACGTGGAAGAGAAGAATGCAGAGTCCTCCTTGTGTTTCTTAGGGGCCTATGGCAGAGGAAAGATCACGACAACACAAGGTTTTCAGTATGGCCTTGTTTTACAAATTGGATTATGAAGATGAAGATTCTGACAACCTGCTTTTCTTGGTGGAGACATCCAAGGGATTAAGAAATGTCATATGCAAGATGGAATTCTTGTGCCCAGAGTGCTGTGTTCCAGAGGAGCTAGCTCAGATGTGCAGAGACTCAGTGAATTTCATCAAGGACCTGATGCCATGGATACAGGGCAATATCATGCCAACACAGCACAAGAAGACGACCCACTGTAAAGGCAAGGGGTAAGCAGAGTGTGCAGAAAAGCCCCAAAAGAAAAAAAGATAATTGCAGAAGAGGACTTTTCTGACTCAAGCTCTAGCTTGGGGACAATTATTGTTGCACCTGGTGGAGAGCTTGCATCTGGTGTGCTTGGCACTGAGCAGAATAAGATGAGGGAGGACATAGCTAGAAGAAAAATTGTGAAGAAGGGGCAGTTGTTCCACCTGCCTATTAATATTATCCCACAGGCCACCAGTGGATCCAGTCACAGGGAGGAGGCCCCTTGAGATCAGGGAGCACATAAATTTGCATGTCCAAAATCTTAAGAAGAAAATGAAAATTAATCCTCATGCTACTGTTGTGCCATTCCTTGTAATGGTGGATCCAGCATGAGTGCAGCTTTGTGGAGGCTTTCAATGAGAATTTGTTTGAGGAGTACACTTATTATGTGATTGGAGGTTCCACACTCTGCAGAGGCTTCGTACACAGTTAGTGAAGGAGCACCCTACTACATTTTTTTCTTTAGGTATGCAGAGTGTAAGATATATGCTTGTCTTACAACTGAGGAAGCCAAGCTTCTTGCTTGGGATCACAACAAACGATAATGACTACAGGCAGAAAATGTCCTCCATAGAGAGAATTCGGTTCTTCCACCATGAATACGAAGATTGTCTTTGTGAAGGAAGCTGGGAGAATACATCCCAATCTACGAAAGCAATGCCTTATTGAGGTTGGAATTGCATTGGATGAGAATAGAAAATCAGATGCTTTGAGGAATATTGACCATGGTTTTCAACTTGGCATTCAGATCAGGTGAGGATCTGGGATCTTCAGGATAGAATCTTCACAATGTGGGAGCATAAGGAAGTCAAGGGGCCAGAAGCAACGAAAGTCGAGGCCAGACCCACAAATTGATCTGAGGGGAAGGGAAGGAAAGTTGACCCTTTCAATTGAGGAGGCTCCTGAGGACATGAAGCTGACCCCATGGAGGGCCCTTCAAGGAATCAAGGATGATACATTGATCATATCAACCTTGTCAAGGGTAATCTCGAAGGAGTTGAGCCTCGAGGAGATGGTCACTGAGCTCAATAAGTATGTATGTTATTTCTCAGATCCTTTTTCCCTCCTCCCATGCTTCTTGTCTAACCTAGTCTCTTTTATATTTATGTGTCTGTAGTCATAAAGTGTACATGAAGATTCAGGAGGTGATGATGAAGAGGCTGGGTTTGCTTTTCTTGGACAGATGGTCCAAGCAGACTATCCAACCACATCATCCTACAAAGCCTTATCAGAATATTTCATCCTGTTTCGTGATTGGGTAGATTCTCTTATCAGAATATTTCATACTAAACAATTTGATGCATTGCATGGCATCACCATGGGGGCATAAGTCGATGCCTGGCATCGACTTGGGGGCATAAGTCGATGCCTGGCATCGACTTGCAGCATAAGTCGATGCCTGGCATCGACTTGCAGCATAAGTCGATGCCTGGCATCGACTTGCAGCATAAGTCGATGCCTGGCATCGACTTGCAGCATAAGTCGATGCCTGGCATCGACCTGCAACAAAAGTCGATGCCTGCATCGACCTCGTGGCAAAAGTCGATGCCAGGCATCGACTTAGGTCCCTAGGTCGATGCCAAGCATCGATTTTTAGTAGAAGGTCGATGCCTAGCATCTACCCCAACAAGAAATCGATGCCATACATCCGTTCTTTATGTTCTGTTTGCTGTACTGAAGAGCTCTTCTAATTGTTTTTTCCAATTTGTTCTGCAGAAACCAAGGAAAAGTAAGTCTACAGAGGTACTAGATGACTGCCCCCCTGCATTCCTTGCTCACATTCAAAAGAGCAAGGCATGAGAAATCTAGACTGAAAGCGAAGGAGATGGATTTTGATGATGAACCCGATCTTAAATGTTTCTCCAATCCCCTAGACCCCCTTAGGCCTGTATATTACAATGTGTTCTGTAGTGATGTAAATAATATTTGTTCTGTTGTGCCTAGAAAACATTTCTCCCTTCTCATAGCGGACATACCCTATGGATTTAGGATGTTAGGATCAGTTAATGATGATGAACCCTTCAAACACCCTCAGATTCGGAAGATGGTCACTGATTTTGCAGAGTTAACTATGTCTCCTCTTTGGAGGATAGTAATTTTCCATAGCAGAGACCAGTCTTTCTCTGTTTCAACTGCTTTGAAAGCAAGATGTCATGCTGTCGAGTGCCTCACTTGGTAAGTAATCTTCTTTCTATCTCCATGGCTTTCATGATGCCCTATGTGACTCATAGTTCTTTTTTGCAGGGTGAAGACAAACGTAAATCACACTCCTTTGCATCGGTTTGTGAGTGCCACTGAATGCATTACAGTAGGCTATTATGATGAAGTAAGCAAAAGGAGAGTCAGGGAGCATTGCAATGAGAATGGGATCTCAAATGTGCTCATGTTCCCAGCCGTTACCAAGAAACTTCGTCATGTAGCTGGGGACATGACATTGGTTAACCCTTATCAGAAGCCACAAAAACTCATAATGAGATTGCTTCAGCTATTTTCCAATGATGATGACTGGGTCCTAGACCTTTTTTCGGGCACAGGTAATTTCAATTTTCACAATTTTCATTAGTCATTGTTGATTGAAGCCTCTAATAGGTTTTCTGCTGTTTCAGGAACGGACTCTCGCTTGCTCCTTAAAGATGTTCAGGCACTGCATAGCTGTGGAGAAGGATGATGCTCAAGTGAGCTTCATTAGAATGAGAATCAATGGGCTGAATGAATGCCCAGATGAAGACCAAGAGGTTGGAAGGAAGCACATTGCAGATACGGAGAGATTCCAAGCAGCTTCAAGGGAGCCTGTTCCCCCACTTGCAGATGAACCTGGGGACATGGCTGATCTTGAAGAGCCAATCTTGGAGCAAGAGAGGCAAGATAGGTGTTCTAATGTGCCAGAGGATACCAATACCCTTGAGCCCTGAGGAAAGCTATGATCAGCTTCTATTGTAGATTCACATAACTCTTGTAAAACACATGAAATGTAAAATATCATTTTAATGGAAATATAATTTGGAGTTCTGCTTCCACTTCGTGTTCAACTTGATTTATCTTGAGCATTTCTCTGATCATGTGTGAATGTTTCTTAGTATAATTTTGTTGAATATTATCTTCTCTTGGGAATGCTTTTGTGAAGTGTATTTCATATTCCGTTAATATGGCCAGGCATTCAATGGGGATCTTAACCATACAAAGGGGATGATATTAATTGCCTTGTTAAAATGCTCTGATTTTTACAACACATGTTCTCTAACTTTCGAGTAACTCTTAATTTAGCTATCTTCTGTGCTTATTGAGGTTATAGATGTAATGAAGGAGCTTCGCGAATTCTTACATGTACCTTTTCAACTCTAATCTATTGTCCAAGATCATGATGTGGGATTCTTGGTCATGCTCAACAACTAGTTTTCATGGCAGCAAGAATTTTAGTATATCTATCTTGACTACTTGGGATCTGAGATCAAGCTTCTAAAGACAATATTTACAAGCAAGACTCGTGATGCTTTCTAGATATTGTAAAATGCCCACTTTTTTGCTTCATATAATGGTATTTAGGTAAAAAGAAAAAGAGAACATGTCTTTGTTCTCCTTTGTTGTGACTCAGTGTTTATCTTCTTTTGTATTGCATATGTTTCCATTTGAGTCTAGCAATAGGGGATCGATTCTCTGTTTTGTTTCCGTTTAAGGGTGCTGAACATCTCTTTGATGTGTTTGTCAGCTTTGCCATACCATCACTCCTTGAAGAAAATTTGCAAATTTCTCCTTTCTATTTCTTCCTCATACCTCAGTTAGCACTCTTATTTTTCATAGATTTTTCTAGGATTGAACTTCTCCTTTGTTCATTCCTCCTCAAGTCTCCAGATTCTCTGATATAGAGCCTCTCTACATGCCCAGTGAAAAGTCTCCAACATCTTCTTGGATCTAATCATGATGTGCCACCACTTATCGACTACACGTCTCCAGCACTTGGGTGGAGATGATCCAGACGTGAACAACTCCTTCCACACATCAGAAATTTCTTCATGGACGGAGGGGAGAGAGAAGGAGGTCATGTAGGCATGGAACCAAGGAGCCTTACACGTTTCGGTGAAAGGTTGAAAAGCGATAACGATCAGGTAGTGATCATGTTATACCTTATGGAATATTTTGAACAATGCATTGTTGGATTGTAACATGGAATATGTTAGCCAATGCATTGTTGGATTGTAACATGGAATATGTTGGCCAATGCATTGTTGGATTGTAACATGGAATATGTTAGCCAATGCATTGTTGGATTGTAACATGAATATTTTGGCCAATGCATTGTTGGATTGTAACATGGAATATGTTAGCCAATGCATTGTTGGATTGTAACATGGAATATATTGAAAAATGCATTGTTGAAGTATTAAATTATTATTGAACAATGCGTGTTGTTAAAGTGTTATATTATTAATGAATTAATGTGTTTCTGATGTAGGAGCTGAAGGTTCGTGAGGAGCGTGCAAGGCGTGAAAGGGCAGATATCAATAATCCGAATAATTATTATTTAGCTTGTAAATAAACCTGCATAGAAGGTTCTATTGTTAGATAAGTAATGGTTAGAATAAGGGTCGTTGTAGACAGCAAGTTTCTGTTATTGAAAGCAATGGCTTTTTGTAAAAGTTACCAACTTTTAGTTTCACGCTTGCTTTTTGAATCCATCCTCATCTAACCACTCTTTTCGATGTAATCAAATTCCTATAAATACATGCACTCTGTGGATTGTCGAAACAGAGTGCATGGGGGGGAGATTGCACCCAATACTGTGTTTTGTCTCATCTCTTGTTGCGTCTATTCTCTGTGTGTTTTCTGTGTGCGTAATCTCTGTATGCACGTGAGCAGATCTTGACAAACAATGGTATGAGAGCCGTGCACGCATCAATATGGAGGTTCTGTTCTCTGTCCTCTGTTCTCTATTCTCGATTCCGATCCCGATTCCTATTCCTATTCCTGTTCCTTTTCCGGTTTCTGTTTCTGTGCCAATTCCAGAACCAGAGCCTATGTTTGCTCCTACATTTGCTCGTACGTTTACACCTAGGTTTACTCCTTCGGCTTACTCCAAGGCGTCGACTAAAGCAAAGAACTTAGGCAATAAACTTAGGCAATACATGGGCACCCAAGGCTCCCTTGGGGAGCGTTGGCAGCCGTTGGCTACGCGCGAGAAATTTTAAATTTGAGTGGCAATAGAGTGGTTTAGATTCCCTAAGGTAGGAGGATTTGAACCCACAACCTCCTACTTTTAAGGGAAGTACTTTACCACTACACTCTTTCTTGGACTTGTCAATCAAGTTCTCTCCTCTTATCTTTAACATAACTTTCAGTTTTTTCTTTTGAAGGCGGCACGGTGCGATGTGACACGGCGCGTCTTAGGGTACATCTCCTCAGGGTACACTTTTGAGGGTACACCTTCCAGGGTACACGAGGGTACATCCAGACAAGGTACATCCTGTTAGGGTACATCAGGGTACATCTTGTTAGGGTACATCCAGACAGGGTACTTTTCTGCTAAGGTACATTTCATGAGGGTACATCTCGATAGGAAAGCACTAGCTTAAGGGTCCAAGAGCACTATGAAGGATTACAGTAATTCCCCTCTACTTGAGGCAACACTCAAACAACAACTAGAGATTTTGCGGCATGAGCTTCAAGGAGCTCAAAATGAGATCCAACAACGTGATGAAGTCCTCCAAAAGATACACGCTGAGGAAGACAACCTTACGAGAGTAGTAAAAGCTATTTTTTCTGCCCAACGGAGGAATCATTGGAGAAGGACTTAAGTACCTTGGATAACGATATCTCTCTACACTCTCTTCTTTGCATGCAGGGTACAATAAATAACAAACTAGTTAAAATTCTACATGACGATGGTAGTTCACATGACTTCATTTCACATTCATTAGTACAAGAACTTAAATTACAAACGTTTCCTTCCTTGTATAAAGTGAAAGCTGCATTTCAAGGTAGTCGTTATAATGTAACATGAGAAGTGCAAGATGTTACGATTAGCATAGGCCCGTATGTTGATTCACGAACATTTTTAATTGCACCTTTGCAATCTTACGATGTTATACTAGGTATGCCTTTTTGTCACCATTAGAACCCACGTATTGACTACCATACCCATACCTTTAACTTTGAATTCAAAGGTCAAATCATTACTTTGTCTGCACGACATGATTTCTAGCCGTTTCCATTGATTAGTCACACTCAAGTAGAGTGTGCATTTTGGGAAAGGATTCAACTCATGCATTGTGTTTGTCAATGTCATCAATGATTATACTCATACACTTACTGATGCATATAAACCTTTCATGAGTACTTATAAGGATTGTTTTATGTCTGAGTATCCCTCGGAACTACCAGCATCTCGAGGATCCTTTGACCATAGCATAGACTTAGTCCCTGGTAGTTCTCCTCTTCATAAAGCACCTGATAGACATGGCCCACTACATCAAAAGGAAATAGAAAATCAAGTAAAAGACCTACTACAAAAAGGACTTATAAGGCCTAGTTCTTCCCCATTTGGAGCACTAGTCCTCTTAGTAGAGTAGAAGAATAAAACTTATCGAATGGGCATTGATTATAGAGCCCTTAACAAGATCACAATAAAGAATAGATATCCTATTCCTCGAATAGATGATCTCTTAGATAAGTTACGAGGAGCTTGTGTGTTTAGTAAAATTGATCTAAAATTGGGTTACCATCAGATTCGTATGACACAAAGTGATATTTTTAAGACTGCATTTAGAACTCAAACCGGCCATTATGAATTATGGTAATGCCCTTTGGACTTACTAATGCCCCTACTACATTTTCACGAATGATGAACAATATTTTTCTTGATTACCAAGCTTTTATTCTTGTATTCTTTGATGATATACTTATTTACAGTAAGAATGATAGTGAACATGAAAAGCATCTTGAAATAGTTTTTTCATTTGTTACGAGAGAACACACTTTATGCTAATCCTGAAAAGAGTTACTTCTTTCAACGTAAGTTAGAAATTTAGGACATATTATTTCAAGTGAAGGTGTGCATGTGGATCTGAAAAAAGATTAGAGTTATAGTAGAATGGCCTACACACAATCAGTCAATGATGTTCGTTCTTTTCTTGGGTTGGCTAGTTTCTATAGGAAGTTTGTTCGAAATTTTTCTTATTTAGCATTGCCTCTTACCTTGTTGTTGAAAAAGAAAATAAAATTTGCATGGGGATTTACCCAACAACAGTCCTTTGACAAACTAAAACAAGCACTTTCACATGCACCTGTTTTACAGTTACCTCACTTTTCATAACCCTTTCATGTCGTTACTGATGCTAGTGGTTCAAGAATAGGTGTTGTTTTAATGCAAAATGACCATCCCATTGCATTTGAGAATAGGAAGCTTAAACCCTCAGAGCAGAATTATAGTACATATGATAAAGAATTGTTAGCAGTTTGTGCATGCTTTGCGAATTTGGAAACATTATCTTATGGGCTCTGAAGAATTAATCAAAACCAATCAACAGGCTATTAAGCATTTATTAAGTCAGCCCTTAATCTCTGATAGGCATCTTAAATGGGCATCATTCATTCAAAATTTCCAACCCGTGATACAATATCAGCCTGGTAAAGCTAATGTTGTAGCTGATGCTCTTAGCCATTTTCCTTCGCATTCTGTTGTCTTGAATAATATTTCTGCCATCCAAATTCATTCTTTTCAAGACATGGTTTCCACTTATGCATCTCATATGTATTTTTCACGTGCATGGCATGACTTCAACAATGGTACATCTTTATCTGATGAACATTATACATTTCATAATGGTTTTGTTTATTTTCAGCATAGATTGTGCATACCCCAAGATTTAAAAGATTTTGTCATTAAAGAAATGCATGAACCATCTTACATGGGTCATAGACGCATACACCACCATTTCTGCTTGCAAAGATTTCTTCTTTTGGCCACACATGGAAAAGATATTGCACATTATGTTTCTCAATGCATTGTATGTGAGCATGTCAAACGTCATCATGGTAAACCATTTGGCTTATTAATGCCACTTCCTATTCCAATGAACCATGGGAACAAATCTCTATGGATTTTATCACAGGTCTTCCTATCACTTCATCACATAATGATATGATTTTGTACAATAGTTGATAGGTTTCGTAAATATGCATATTTCATTCCATGTAGAAAACTTTGACTGCACCTCAAGTTGCAAAATTATTCATTAAATGCATTTTCCCACATCATGGATTCCTAAAGTAATGTTATCTGATCGTGATGTTAGGTTTTGTTATCATTTTTGGGTTGCCATATTTCAACATTTTTGGTTCTAAAATAGATTTTAGCTCTGCATTTCATCCTGAAAGTAATGGACAAAGTCAGGCTACAAATAGTACTATTCTTGATTTATTGTGTTATTATTCATTAGATAATCCTAATAACTGGGATGAAAAGTTGCCATTGCTTCAGTTTTCTTACAATAACACTGTACACACCACTACTAGTCGTGCACCTTATGAAATTGTTTTTGGTAAAAAGCTTCCCACTCCCATGTCCCTCACCCAAACCGACATGCCGATAGCTGATTCTATTGCTCAAAATCACGTTTCTATACTTCATGATGTTCACGATCACATTAGGAAAAGTCAAGAGCGACATACACGTAATATGATTACTAAACGATTAGCCAAAGAATTCCAGGAAAATGATTTTGTATGGTTGCGTATCATTAAAACACGTCTCAAAAATATTTTGCAGCATCCTAAAATTAAACTTGCACCACACTATATGGACCGTTTCGCATTATAGAAAAAATTAATGATAATTCATTTGCATTAGATATTCCATGTCATTGGACTATACATAACTGTTTTCATATTAGTTTACTTAAACCATTTAAAGGAACTTTACCACTCGCTCCACTTCTTGATGACCCTCCTTTAAATGAAGAACAATTTGAAATCTTAGTTCGTGAGAAAATCATTGATCATGATGTCACTACTACACGCACAGGTACTCAATATCATCGATATTTGGTTAAGTACAAAATCACTCTATTGAAGAATGTCAATGGATACAAAAAACACAATTAACACCTCATTATGACCACTTAATTTCTGCATATCATACACAAACACATTAATGTAACAGCTCCATGAACATTTCCATGCATGTATTTTTACATGGCACATGCCTATTTTCTTTATTCAGTCATGAAACATGTGACTGGCCATCCATGTTTATTCTTTTATCAACTGAGGTCAGTTGCTCGTTCAACTGAGGGGTGTGTTATAACTTATGGAATATGTTGAACAACGCATTGGTGGATTGTAACATGGAATATGTTAACCAATGCATTGTTGAATTGTAACATGGAATATGTTGGCCAATGCATTGTTGGATTGTAACATGCAATATGTTAGCCAATGCATTGTTAGATTGTAACATGGAATATGTTGGCCAATGCATTGTTGGATTGTAACATGGAATATGTTAGCCAATGCATTGTTGGATTGTAACATGGAATATGTGGAAAATGAATTGTTGAAGTGTTAAATTATTATTGAACAATGCATTGTTAAAGTGTTATATTATTAATGAATTAATGTGTTTCTGATGTAGCAGCTAAAGGTTCGTGAGGAGCGTGCAAGGCGTGAAAGGGTAGATATCAATAATCCGATTAATTATTATTTAGCTTGTAAATAAACCTTCGTAGAAGGTTCTATTGTTAGAAATTAATGGTTAGAATAAGGGTCGTTGTAGACTGCAGTTTTTGTTATTGAAAGCAATGGCTTTGTGTAAAAGTTACCAACTTTTAGTTTCACGCCTGCTTTTCGAAGCCGTCCTCATGTAACTACTCTTTTCGACGTAATCAAAATTCCTATAAATACATGCACTATGTGGAATGTCCAAACAAAGTGCATGGGGAGAGATTGCACCCAATACTGTGTTCTGTCTCATCTCTTGTTGCATCTATTCTCTGTGTGTTTTCTGTGTGCGTAATCTCTGTATGCGCGTGAGCAAGATCCTGACAACAGATCAAAGATGGGGAGGTCAGTTTGTTGCAAGACGGAAGGGTGGCCCCACTAATGAATAATGTTTTGAGCATCTATCCAGCGAGCTTTCCTCAGGTCCTCACCCACTTGGAGATTTGACCACGAAAAGCCATTTGAATCTTTGAATTCCACCAAATCCAAGTGGAGTTTGGTTTTGTCCCACGTTTCTTTCTCTCGACTGTCGATGACCCGACCCTTTCCGTTCCATCTATCCTTAGGGTCCTTCACCGTAGGATCATCATCTTTAACACCATTTACATCCCCTCGATAATTGTATTTATAGGTATAGTATGTTGTTCTTCAACACCCTATAGAATATTCAATAATCTGTTTGCCATCAGTACATGATGCATCATATAAGCCCCTAATGGATAACTAGTACCATCCAACTTGTCTTGAACAACGACTATACAAAATACATCACTACTTTTAGCAATGGCCAGTCACTTAAATACCCCCGATGCCAAAAACGATTGTATCTAAAAACGATGAACGTAACTACCCTATCGAGATCCTCTAAACCTACTAGCACACTTTGAGGTGCTTGTAGTGGCGAACCAAAACAGTCATACATGTTTCCCACAAAAACATTTCTTGCATAAGCACTATGATGGTGTGTTTGGAGGTGAGAACGAGCTCACATCAAAATTTTGACATGATAAAGTGAAGCAGGTTCGAACTCCTAACCAACCTAAGAATGCTAAACAATTTTCATGGGATTCTTAGAATATGACCAAGGGGTGTCGAGTATGCCCTAGATGAAGTGATGACTTTTTGTGATACGAGTTGTTGAAGTTTGAAGTCTACGCAAGCACACAAATAGCATAAAGAGGAAGAAGAAGCTTTGAGAAGAACACACAACACTAATTGTATTACCAAGTGAATGTAGAAAGATAAATCACTCATTACGGTTATAGGCGTACATACAAGCGGTTGGGGGAGGGGACTTCCTAAAGAGGGAAACAAGTACCAGGACTATCCTTAGCGTTTTCACACACATGAATACCAAAATATATCAACAACGTTCATGCAATCTCGTTTATTCCAATGCGATTCCTTACATGTTGAAATTTATTGCATCTACGACTTTGATCAACATATCCTTATACTCGTTCAACTTCCTATAGCTCCAACTCGATTTCACTTGATAGATTGTTCTATATAATTAAATAGTATCAGTCCAATATATTTTTAATTCAGGACTTGAATATAAACACTGAATATTAAACTTATCATTTCGAATTGGGTAATATCTAACCTACAATTTGAAGCAAAAATTGAGCTTCTTGAACCACATAAGCTCATGTGCTGCTTGGCTATTTATTCATTGACGTTTGTGAAACATATTGACCCTATCATGATAAATTATCAACTTATTATCTTTATGTCATCATTTTAGCTTCTTGACTCAACAACAGTGTATGTGGAAACCTCAATTTTATCGAACTAAAAGGACATAAAGCTTGTATTTTAAGATGCCGTGACATATCTAAGATCCCTTCTTAATTTATAATATTCTAACCTCCTTGGAGTTTTCATAAATCGAAAGAATATTTTTAATTACATATGATATGATTAATCTTAAGCAAACGAAGACTTCTAAGGAGCCACATGCTTTCGTAGGTTAACGTCCAAGGACCTTAATTCTTAATTTATAAATATCTTTAAATAAGGCTTAATTTACGAACCTTCTTGTTTATATTCTTTAGGAACGTAAAACATTCGGCTCTTCATGATGAGCTTTCTAGCTTTAAATAAAATTTATTATCAAATTGTATTGCCTTGGTTACTATTCTACACGATGAAATAACGAAACAAGATTTTTGGTTTAACTGCGTGCGCTCTAGTAAAAAGAACGTGTTTGATGTTTTGAAAGCATGGCCACTCGAAGTATTTTTCGGTAGGCAAACGCAAATCTTGGCACAAGAAGTAAAGTAAAGTTCTGCATTAGCATAAGACATATCGACGAGTCAATATCTTAGCCGACGTGTTATGGAGAAGGACGAACACGTAGGTTTTCCTTCGATGAGGGCACGCAGTCCGCCCACTTGTGCTCTCTTTCTCTCTCTCTCGCGTTCTAGATTAAGAACAAAGAATAAGAATTCATAATTAAGAGTTTAGCTAAGACATGTTCTCATTGTAGAGTGCAAGGACATCAAAATAAAGATTATCCCTTAAAAGGTAATATTCCAGAATCATAATTAAAATTGTATAAGAGTGGTGAATGAGATAAGCATTCTACGAGGCGAAAATCATAGAGTCCCCAGCTTAGAAACATCCTCCTCCAAAATGTAGAAAGTCAAATGGAGATAGTCGTCTAGAGTATATGGCTTTAAGCAGAATGGCAAAAGAAACTACGCTCATGGACTATCCAAGTGGGATGAGCCAAACAAATAAAACATTCAGACAATGGTAAGGCCCAGGTCGACTATAACATAGGAAATTAAGATACCAAAAGGAAGACAATGCAAATAGGGAAGGTTTGATCATTGAGTCCATTATTTTTTTTTTTTATTAATAAAGGAAGTTTGCCGTTAGCCTACTCTCCCGGACTTGTATTAATTGGGTCCATTATTTAACTTTATTAGATTTATTGCATTTACGACTTTGCTCAACATCTTTATATACGCTATCAAGTTCCTACAGCTCCACCTCGAGTTCTTTTGATAATTTGTTATATATAAGTAAATATAATTATCTCAATATATAACAGTCATTATCAAACTTAACATGTGTAATTAACTGATTTCCAACCTATAAATGGAAGTAATTTTTTAGCTTCTTCAGCTCTCCTAGGCTAACGTCCAAGAACCTTCTTAATATTTCAGCATCGTTAATTAGAGTCTCGTCTTTGATTATTTAGGTGTTATTTGAAAGCTAACATGCTCACAGAAACTAAGGATTCTAGCTTTCAATAAGCTTGTCTAGGATATTAGACTTGAGAGAACAGATCCATTATGAGTTTGTCTTGCCTTCGGTAGATTTTCTTCCGTTGACACAGATTTCAACAAGGAAATTTGTATAGGAAAATTTGATCAGGCTTCATGATTTAACGAATGAAGAATTGATCTTCAGCCTCGCGATAATATCTCAATGAAAGGAGACTTTATACTAGTATTTATGTTAATGATTCGAACTTCTTCATGTACTTTCGCTCTTTCACATAGTATCTTTATTTTTTCTGGCTCATCTTTCTCTTATTTGGTGTTTTTTTTTCGCGGGGGGGGGGGGGGGGGGGGGGGCAAACGGAGGCATCAACGTACCCTCATCAGATTTTCCTGTGAAATGTATTCACAAATCTTGAATCTTAGACATAGGATCCAGCCGCCACTTCAAGGTGTTATATTATGGTGATTCTCCCGACAAACGTTTGATCTTAACATACTTTGAATCATTATGGGTAACGTGTTTTGGGTTAAAGTGCATGCGCTCTATTAGGAAAACGTCTTTGATGCGTTGAAAGCGTTGCCACTCGAAGTATTTTTCGGTACGCGTATTCAAACCATGGCACCAGAAGTCAGGCATATCTGAGAATCAATATCGACGACTACCTAAACTTCGATCATTCACGACATGCCTGTGTTATGCTTCCATGCCGGCATGCATTCGGCCCACTTGTGAAATCTGTCTGTCTCTCTGTCTCTCTCTCTCTCTCCAAAAGCATTCTAAAATATAAACAAGGAAAAGACACAAGACCCCATGATTCTAAAAACCACCTTTGTTGTGCCCCGTCGATGATATCTGTCGTTGATCATGGCGATTCATGGATCTTGTCGTATTATCAGCAATGGCATGCCCTGTTCACCGTTTCTGATAACAATTCTAGTGTATCCTGGTTGAGGGTGCCAGAGAGTTTAGAAGATTTTGGTTTTCTTGTTTCATTTCGGTATTGAAGCTTGATTCTGCTGTGCCGTCTCTCTCTCTCTCTCTCTCTCTCTCTCTCTCTCTCTCCTCTTTTACTCTTTCATACCCCTTCTTTTTCACTCCTTTTCTTTGTCCTTCTCTCATTCTCTCTCCCTTTCTCTTTCTCGCGATTGAAGATTGACCATGACCGGCTGACGTTAAGGAATCTTAGGGTTTCTCTTCATCACATGGTTGACGTTAAGGATTGTTAAGGTTTCTCTTCACTAGAGCGTTAGTCTGGCCTCCTAACTAAACAAAGACTAGATGGATAGCGAGGGCACATGAATTTTTTTTGGTTGATTAGATTACATTTTTTGAGTCACTAACCAAAGTATTAGGGGCACATGTATAATGGAACTAGTGAACTCTGATCGTAGGAATTATGGACACATGTATGACGGTTACCTTACTTCTTGTGAACAAATGAAAGACACATAGCTTATTTTTGCTAGTCTTTCTATCAATATTAGACCGAATAAATTCACACTTCAATGTTGACAATCAAAAGTATCTTTTTACAACTCTTTCATTTAAATTATAAATCTTTTACTCTTTCATTTCAGTCATCAATGTTTCATCATGTGACTTGAGGATCCATTGGACCTTCATTACATGACATGACTTATGTTCATAGCATGAAATGGATATCGAAATCGATCTTTAGTCTTTTAGAACCTGCAGTTATAGTACACAAGTGCAATTTCAAAATACTATTCTACAACTGACGGCTTTCCTTCGTATCCAGGAAAACTTCACTCTGATGAATGCAATTCAGAAGTTTTATTTCTACAAGTGATGAAGTTGTTGTCTATCGAGGAAAAATTTCAAGTCTAAAAATCAATCTTTATGCGCTTCCAACCTACAGCTGCACTGCACAGCTGGTTACTCTTCTTATGTTAGAGTGGTTAAGCAATGATTTTTTACTCATTATTCTTCTCATCTTAAACTAATTAAGCATTAATTTCAAATATGAAGAGTAACTCTAGATGGATAACTTAGTAAAATAGAATTTAGAGACCAAATAGAATAGATCAGTCGGGTGATATTGTGTTCGGGTCATCCAAAAACACATTGTGCACGTGATATCAAAGTGTTGCCAAGCTGGAAAAAAGGTATATTTCTGGTCGTACTTTAGACTCATTGGGCCGATAAGAGGATACACTGCTTAGTGTTTTATTGATAAATTTCGGATCCCCCTCCCTAGCGAAGAACATGGAGAATGTTGTATCTCACCATTGCACAACCATTTTGAGATGTAAAACATTTGAAATGAATAAGAAAGCCCCATCCTTTGATGTGCATCCCTCTATCTCTTCTCTCCTCCGATTCAACAAGAAATTATGCTTGTCTAGAAAGAGGTGTTTAGGAAGCTTTCATCGCCTCTTTTAAGTTATTTTAATGAATACAATCGGAATCGCACTATCATACTAGAACTAGATTGTGCCCTATCGCTAGAGTAGACAAGATTTTGGAATCCAAAATCATACTTTTGATTAAAAGATCACCCACATGGGGAAAATAGTACAAGGATATAGCACTAGTATAAGAAGTTGACAATCCAAAACTAATGGGTGTGGATAATTGGGCTAAAGATGATGCAAGAGATCCCACAAACCGACATTGTAGGTATGAAGCAAGATATTTTGGCTACAAGAACTCCCTTCAAGGAGATGAACTCGATAGGATCACATACTATGAGAATACAACAAGAGAATGTAGGATGTACAAGACAATAGACTAGGCAAGACTAGAACAAAGATTAAGACTAGAACTCGAACTTATAATTGGAAAGTGCCTCCATGGAGATCGCAACTCCTTGATCCCCAAAGACTTGCATTGGCAAGAGTGAGGATGTATATGGCCAAGTCCTCCTTATATAGTTATTTGAGGGTGGTTACAAATCAATGATATCATCGAGGATGTGAAAAATCCTGAAAAGGACCTCCAAATAATAGAATCAAACAAGTAGACAATCCATCTTAGGGTTTGGGTAGGTTAGGAATGCAATGAAAGCGTTATTTTCTCCAAATTTTGAACAAATCATGATATATAGAAATTCACATGGAATTTGAGATTTATGATGGTTTCCTTCATGTCCATGACATCACATCCACTTGAACTAGTGAATTTCACAAGGCTTGAGTATGTGACTATGAGATCTTTTAAGACTTCAATCTTCAGAGCTTATAGTGTTTGCAAAGTTCTTAGTATGTGGTATTAGAACATGCTGATGATGCATATCTATGATGAAAGAGGAAAAGGTTTGTAGTGCATTTATGTATAGAATCATGACATGATAATCATGATTGGAAACACTCCTTTCTGACTTTGACGATGATCCTTTTGATATGAGATAGTTATAATGGAAGTCTTGAACCCAACTTGTTTCTTCTACCTAGGACATTTGAATACCATATGTTCATGTTCTCCATAATAAAAGAATAATCCACTATCATTTGGATCTTGTCTTTTCTTTGGTGTAAGTCGTTTGACTCTAACCTTATTGTATTGCTTGGGTTCTTTAAAATATAGATCCTTCAAAATTCTAGTGGTATATTATGGTGTCTAAAAGATTTTTGATGGAGAGGATTGACTAATAATATCTCCTTGATTGAATGACAACTTCTTGTTGTCTTTTTCCTTCTGGTTATTCATACTGTGTATGCTCCATATCATTTGTAATGATCTACTAATCTTTACATATTTGTTATTCATATTCTGGATGAGGGGTGTCTTGGTTACTCAATGTTGCTAACTCTTAGACTTGACTTCCTATACAAAATGATTATCACATTGAATTCCCTAATTGACAACATCCTCAAAGGTGTATGCTTGAGGCATGGATTACAAGAGATGCTTCACTTTAGATTTGCGACCACTTCTGAATTGATAAACTATGTAGACTTCTTGTTATGTAGATCTATGAAATAATATCTTGATATCTAAGGCATAGCTTGAAGCTAATCTATTACCTTGTTGTAGCACTCATTTTATTTCTTAGATTATCCTATCAAATACTTTATGCTAGATTGAATCTCCTTGGAAATGGAAGTCCATAGTGCCTATTCTTGATCAAGGTAGGTTTGTCAAAATGTCAGCAGAGTACTAGATTGTGCTGTCTAATTAGACTAAACGAAATTTTGTAACTACACTTTTGACTACAAGAACACCCAGAGCGGGTAAATAATGAAAGGTTAGGAAATTTTGGTTTGCTTGTTTCATTTGAACTTTGTAGCTTGATGTTGCACTGCCTTCTGTCTCTCTCTCTCCCTCTCTTTATCTCTCTCTCTCTCTCTCCCTCTAACTCATTCTTTTCTTCTCTTTATTATGTATTTCAGAATTTTATTCTTCAAACAATGGTCACGTGGCTCAAGATCTAGGTTCACGAGGAGAGGGGAGGCACGGTCTTTGGTGATTAGAAACATTGATCACTACGATAAAGACAAGGGCTACTATTGACACATCCTCTTGTTTGGAGCCAAGCCACTCATTAACGCTCTTCCAAAGAAGGATGTGTCAAGATGGAAGGAGGAATTAAAGAAGAAAATTTTTTCGCCCTCTCATTGACCACTAAAATCCATCAAACAACTTTTTCGCCCTCATCGACCACTAGAAACCATTAAGCCACGGCTCATCTTTACTAGGTGTTAATTCGTGCAGGCAAGCCACTTTCTCCTCGTGTTGGGAAAACGAAGACATGGCCTTTCGAACACTTGAAGTTGGAACTCGGCCTTTCACACAACAATGCGTTTATTCAAATGGTTCCAGGACATCGTCCCAGACAAATCAAATCCTTTTGAACTACTCTCTCTACGTGGAACTCACAAACCATCCCTTCTTCTTTATAAATTTAATAGGAAAAGTGGAGGTTCCTCACGTCCAAGGAAGGACATTGGGGGGAGTATTTATGAGGTTTTGAGCTTAATTGTTTACCACGACATCCCACATGCTTATTTGTTAAAGCTAAGATGAATAAAGAGCTACGTTCCACGGTCAACATTTACAATGGTTGAAGTGCAACTTCTGGAACGAGGAAGTCATATTTTAATAATTTACATGAGGCGTTCTCATTGCAGAGTGCAAGGACATCAAAATAAAGATTGTCCCTTAAAAAGTAAATATCCCATAATTACAAGTAAAATGATAGAAGAGTGGTGAATTAGTACAAGCATTCTAGCAGACCAAAATGATACACTTTCCGAAAAAATGGAGAAAGTCAAATGGAGTTAGTGATCTGAACTATATCGCTTCAAGGAGGCTCGTTGCATACCTAGGAGAATAAAAAAAGAGAAAGGGAGAAAAAAATGAGGGAAGGACAAAGAAAAGGAGTGAAAAAGAAGGGTATGGAAGAGAAAGAGAGGTGTAGAGAGGACCATTTTATCATTGCACGGGTATACGCTCCCAATCATGAACTTCAGTGCATTGATAGTTGGCGGTATTTGGATTTGAGGACCTGAGACATCATCGTTCGTGGGGATTTATGACATGATGGAAGATATCTAAACAAGGTGGAAACACAAAAAACCTAGGGATTGGAGGGTTCAAGAAACATTTTTGATACGAGTTGAAGAGTCATCATCACTTCGTTGAGGTTAAGGACTCTAAGGGTTTTCTTTTTGTCCCACTTCTAGTCTAGCCTCTGTGTAAAAATAGAACTGGTAGAGGATACACTTCTTAATGTGTTATTGATAACTTGTAGATCCCCTCCTTAGCAAAGAACATGGAGATTGTGGTGTTTCACCATTACCAAGTAGTTTAAAGATGTAAAAAGTTTGCAAAGAATAGTAAAGCCCCCTCATTCCATCTAGATCCCAATATTTTTTGCCTCCCCTTAATTCAAGAAGAAGTTGAGCTTGTTGCACAAGAGGTGTTTAGAAATCTTTATTTTCTTCCCTTAAGTTTGTTTATTGTTTTCAATCGGACCTACACCATCTTGCATAGAGGAAAAAAAGAAATCCAAGCTATTTTGAGGTTAGAAAAGAGAAAGTTAACAGAAGAGTCTTCTGAGTGGAGTGATAGTGAAGGAAGGTATTAAAAGCTTCCACTAACGCAAGGCGTTACTTATCGTGGATTTCATAATTTATGATCTATAGAGGGGAGAATTCAATTGAATTCAATGCAATAGGGTGTAGTTGTGCAGCATCCCTACACTTGGATAAATTGGCTCCAAACGCAAATCCTAATACATGTGTGTCTAGGAAGAAAGGCATCATTGGATAAACATCTCCAAGAATTGAGAAATTTCCAGATTTTGGACTTCTTTGGTAGGTGGGTGAAAGATCGAAAAAAGGATCTATTTTGCATTTTCTTTAAATTGGTGTCCATATTCTCAGTTTCATAAAAATTACATATCAAGAGATATTGACATCCTTCACAACGTAACAAAACATCTATCGTTGCCAATAGTTATTACACTATGGCTACTCAAAGTTGAGATGGAACTTGAAAGGGGGTGAGGGTGAGAGGAATATTTTCTTGCTCAGCTCATGCATTCAAAATAATCACTTTTCAAGCTACATGTTTGTAAACTTTTTCCTTCCAATAGATTGAAAAAACATGAATATATCGATAACTAGAAGAGATTTTTGACTTTATAGGACACAGGTTGCGATGCTCAGAATATACCCAAAACCTAAACAATAGTCCACGTCAATCGTTGAGACAGTGATGATTGAAGTTCCTCATGAAAATTGAGTTAGTTTGATCTTCTACAGTATAAAAAATATGTATTTTTTAACGTTAACATTTGAGCATTTTTTTCTCAATACTCATTCCTCAAGCATCAAGCTTCATCCGATTTCTTCATTCCTATGCAACTCATTAACTTGTTGAAAATCTATTGCATTTACGACTTTGGTCGCCATCTTTATATACTCGATCCAGTTCCTACAGCTCCACCTCGAGTTTATTCGATAATTTGTTTTATATATCTAAAATTATTGGTCCAATATATGTTCAGTCCTAACTTAAAAGTCCGGACTTGAAGGTAGAGAGTCATTGTCAAACTTATTATCTGTAGTTAGGTAATATTCAACCTACAAATTGAAGTAAAGTTTCAGCTTCTTGAGCTCTCCTAGGCTAACGTCCAAGGACCTTATTTCTTAATATACCACCATCTTTAAATAGAGTTTGTAACGATGCGTCTGTAATGATGAGGACATCTAAGATGCTCACATAAAACTAAGGATTCTAGGTTCCAATAAGATACTCTCGAATATTTGTATTGCCTTGGGTAGTTTCTTCCTTGGGCACAGATTTCAACAAGGAAATTTGTTTACGAGAATTCGACGAAAGTTGAATTAGTTTTTTTTTTTTTTTAATATAAAGGAAGTTCGGCAATAGCCTACTCTCCCGGACTTGAATTAAATTAAGAAACAAAGGTACAATAGAAGGGGACTAGTGCCCACGGGACCCCCCAAATCCCACAAGCAGGGGAAGCTTGAATGAATCCTAGGTTGCATTACAGAGAAGGTTAATCACCCTCTCATCGCCCTCATGCGGGGCCCACTTGGGTTTGAGCTTGTTGTTGATCAAAAGGAGGACTTGATGGTGCCTGAAGGGGGGGGGATTTCTTACTGTTAACAATCCTTTTGCCAAGGAGGAATAGTGATTTCTCGATCGACCACTCCCTGGGGGAATCGCCGAAGTTGAGAGCGCACCTCTCCCGCCAAATTTTCCACAAGACTTCCCCTCTGATGGCGTTCCAGAGTGTCGCAGAGCAACCGATCGCTTCTCCCAATAGGACTTGTTTCCAACTAAGCTGTTTTTGAAGTCTGATTTTCATTCCAACCGTCTGCCAGATTCTGTAGGATTTGGGGCAAGTAAGGAAGATGTGTGGGACATCTTCGATAGCCCGGTGGCAGCGTTTGCACCAAGGAGGAATCCCACAAAGTTTGCTAGCCTTATGGTTGGTCCAAATTCCTCGATGAAGAATTTGCCATAAGAGGACAGACTTCTTAATCTCTATAAGGGGGTGCCAGATACCCATGAATTTCATGTCCCACCGAAGCCGTGTCCAAGACAGGCACCACTTCTTGTTGAGGCTGATCTGGTGGTCAGCCGTTTCTTTGATGTTCGGGATTTTGAGTAGGCTATTTCCATTGTGCCATTTGAGACCAAGCGAGTTCGGTGTGTCGTGTCCCATGAGAAGGCGAGTCTTGTGACGATCCCATGCGAGGCATCGGCTTTGCAAAGTGTTCCATTCTTCGTAGGAGATGTTTATGCAAGGGTCAATATCCTCGAAGTTGATCCAGCCGCGGGTGTCATGATTCCAGAGGTGTTTCCATTTTTTGAATCCTTTGTTCCATAACCTCTTGGCATTTTGAATGTTCCACGACTCCACACTCCTGATGCCATGTATCGGGAACCAGATAGAGTCGTTTTGTCTGATTCCGGCCGCCCACTTCCAATCCTCACTAATTCTTGTGAAGCTTTTGACTTTATTCCAGCCCTTCCAAAGGGAGCACACGAGATTGGAGCCTTTCGGGAAGACGGGGATCGGGGAGAAAAGCAGGGTCATGGTGTCAAGATTCTTCCAGTTTGGGAACCCCGTGAGAGCCAACTCATTCTTGTTTCTGAAGATCAGCTTGGCCCACGAGGCCTCCCTATTGCACCAAGCCTTAATCATCCATTTGGCAGCCAGTTTGTTAGCCATACACCTAATGTCCAGGATACCAAGCCCCCCGCTATCTCTAGGGCTAGTGCAGATGGCCCATTTGATTTTAGGCACCCCCCTTCTGTTATGATCGCCCGTCCAAAGAAAGTTTCTACAAATACTATTCAGTTTGGACAGGCCTTGCTCATTCGGTCTCCAGCAAGAAAAGAAATAGATGGTAGAAGAGAGGAGGAACGTGTTGATAACCATCGCACGCCCAGCGAGATTGATTTGCATACCTTTCCAATAGTTAAGCTTGTTTTCGAGTTTGGCCAGCACCCAGTTCCATCTCTGCTCCATAGAGACGCCAAACCCCAAGGGGATTCCAAGAAGTCGAAAGATTTGGCCCTGCGGAATGATTTGACAGCCATGATCAATGAGAAGGCCAGGTTGATGTCCCACAATAGCCTTAAAGGCGGTCTTAGAGTGGTTGATTTTGGATCCAGAGGCTTCACAGAAGGTAGCAAGACACCTCCAGAAAGTCTCCAGGCTGGTATTATCATTGTGAACGAACGCGTTCATATCATCGGCAAATAGTCTCACGATGATTTGACTGTGGTCGTGAGGCAGCCGGAGGCCTTTGATATTGCCAGTCTCCACATGATGAGCCACAAGTCTGCTCAGCCCCTCAGTGGCGATGGCAAAAAGAAGGGGGGCCAGAGGGCACCCTTGTCTAATAGATCTTCTAAGATGGATCGCCTTCGAAAGTTTGCCGTTAACGTTAATTCGGGTCGTTGCATTTCCGAGAAGGGTCGCGATCATCTTGGTGAATTTCTGACTACATCCGAGATCTTGGAGCGACTGTAGAATATAGTCCCATTCTAGCCTGTCGTAGGCTTTGTCAAAGTCGATCTTGAGGAAGACCACATCTTGCTTAGACTCATTTGCAAATTGAATACCTTCCCAAATATCCATAATGGTTTCCAGAATAGACCTGCCTTTGATGAAACCTTTTTGGTCCTCACTAAGCCAAGATCTCAGGTGGCACGAGATTCTGTTGGCAATGACTTTGGCGATGATCTTGTATCCTGTTTGGAGCATCGTAATAGGCCGCCAGTTCTCGATTCTGTTCTTTTCTCCCTTCTTGTGAATCAGCTTGATAATTCCATTATTCAGACAGGTAGGAAGAGCACCAAACTTTAGTGCTTCTTGCCAAACCATCCGAAGAGGGGTGGCAACCACCAGCTTGAAGGATTTAAAGAACTCATTAGTGAGTCCGTCGGGTCCCGGGCTTTTACCGAGAGGGAGGGCATCAATGACCTCAATGATTTCTGATTTAGCGATAGGGGCATGAAGCAGGGAGTGGAGGTTGGGTGGAATCCTCCGGGGGGAAACCCTAGAAATGGTAGCCATACAGTCCCTTCTATGGTGGGAGAGGGGGTTCGAAGTTCCCAGGAGTCTCGTGAAGTTCCCTTCGATGATGCCAAAATTATCTTCTTCCGAATTGCATACATTGCCATGTGGATCTAGTAGTAGGGGGATCGATTCTCTGTTGTGTTTCCTTTTAAGGATGCGGCACATCTCTTTGGTGGGTTTGTCGGCTTTGCCAGCCCACCACTCCTTGAAAAAAATTTGCAAGTTTTTCCTTTGTATTTCTTCCTCGTATCTCAGCACCGCTCTGATTTTTCGGAGACCTTTCTGGGCTTGGTGTTTTCCTTTGTTCACTTCCTCCTCGAGCCGCCAGAGTCTGTGGTAAAGAGCTTCCCTATGAGCCCGCCGCACTGTCTCGAGCATCTTCTTAGTTCTGATCATGATCTTACGAGACTTGTCGACCGCACTTCTCCAGCACTTGGCTGGGGCCAATCCAGAAGCGAACGCCGTCTTCCACACATCGGCGATTTCTTGATGGACGGAGGGGAGAGAGAAGGTGGTTGCGTTGGCATGGAACCACGGAGCCTTGCGGATCTTGTTGGAAGGTTGAAAAGTGATAACGATCGGGTAGTGATCAGAGATAGTGAGGTCAGTGCGTTGCGTGATGGTAGGGTGGCCCCACTGATGAGTAAAACTCTGAGAGATGTAACATCTGTCGAGTCTAGCTTTCCTCAGGTCCTCGCCCGCTTGGAGATTCGACCAAGAAAAGCCATTCGAGTCTTTGAATTCAACCAAATCCAAGTGAAGTTTGGTCATGTCCCACATTTCTTTCTCCTGGCTGTCGATGACCCTGCCCTTGCCCATCCATCTGTCCGTAGGGTCCTCCACCATGTTGAAGTCTCCACAAATAAGCACGTTGTGGGGAAGCGAGTCTAAGGAG